>JAOUQT010047093.1:0-10922 GCA_025769995.1 Xyliphius kryptos
CCAGAGTTCAAAAACGTCGATCTTTCTTCTTTCCGCTTTCCTGATTGTCCAACTTATATATATATATATACTTCTCAAAAAATAAAGGAAACACTAAAATTATATGGGGGTCTTGCTAAGTGCCTCTAATTTCTACCTGTCGTCTATTGCATTAGCACAACAAGAAGTAATATTGATTTACTGGGCAGGTTTCTTTCACAGAAGTGTGTTTAAATTGTGTTGTTTTAGTGTTCCCTTTTATTTTTTGAGCAATGTATATCTTTTTTGTATTTCTGAGGTAACCTTTTTTTTCCTTCTCAGATCAAACAGGAAACTGTGTGGCAGGTAGTGGAGAACACATCCAGCTGGGTTTATACACAGACAGAGAAGCACTTTACAAGATGTTCCTGGAAGAAGGTAGAGCATGCAGTAATTGTTGTTTTATAGCAAAATGCAAAAAAAGCAAGTGATTCAGAATTGTAGTAGGCAAATCCTTTGCACACTGTGGCTTTGAAGTTTATTCTTAAGAAGTCATGGGATGACAAAAACAAGTACGTTTTTGACCTAGATTGATTTAATCATGTATTACAGATGTATGGTAACCTATTCAGCAAAGCATTTAGTTATTCAGATTAAATGCTTTACATGCATCTTAAAAAACTGGAAAATGTTGTGTGCAAAAATTCGAGAAGATTTCGAATATTAAAATGAATAAGCCTGTCACGTACTAACAACCATGCTGACAGAGATCATATGATTTCTCCATTGTAATGCTTTTTTTGTGATCTGTTGTATGATTGGACAATTGCTATAAGTAATTTTAGTAACTATACTGGTTCGCAATTCAATAAAGATGTCAACAATTGGGCCAAACTTGTATTTCTTTAGCTGAGCATTGAGTTCTTTTTTTATTATTATTTTTTTTTCTTCCATTTTTTGCACCATGAAAATCATACTATGTTATGGGTTCTTATGTTTGGGCCAAAGGTTGCACTTAATAATCTGTATAACATGAATTTATTAGGATAAAGATATTACTGGGGGGCTCGGTGGATTAGTGGTTTGCTCATTCACCTCTCAGTGCTGGGGATTCCAAATCTGGGTGGAGTCCCCCCCCCCCACCCCCGCGACCCTCATAGCGGATTAAGCGGAAGATAATGAATGAATGAAGACATTAAGGTGGTACATACTGATCAATGTTTGCTCTGTTGTACTTTTATAGAGGAAAATCATGTGGAAGCTGGTCACTATGACTGCATGACATATCTCAGGCTGTGGAAAGGAGATCTGGTTGGAGCTCTACAACTGGCCACAGAGAAAGGAGAGCTCACAGATCACCTACTGAGCTTAGCGCCGATGGGTAAGCTTGTTTTATTCAGGAACAATGTTAAATATAATTTTCTAATCAGATCTAAATCAAGAAATCAATGCAATTAGCGGTTTATATGTATTATTAAGTGGGTAGTCTGAATGGCTGAGCTGTTTGTCCAGACGTGACATTATTGAGAACTTACACCTCTGACTGGGCAGTCGAGGACAGGTTACAGTCCATCCATCCCTGGACACACATTCACTCAGACTCACACACACTATAGAGCAGACAATTTAAATTAAATCCATGTTTTTGCAGGGCTAATTCCCCCAGGACAGGGCTCCAATCCATCGCTGGGCGCACACACACACACTATATGGGGCAATTTAGAGCATTCAGTTTACCTTGAATCCATGCTTTTGGCCTGTGGGAGGAATCTTAGTTTGCGAACAAGGAGACGTCCTATCTGTTGTTCTTAGTGACAGACGCATCATTATACAGTCTGCTCAACTATACACTGACTTAATGAATACTTTCGGAGTTTATGGTGGCGAGGCAGAAATGGGACCGGCAACGTTATACTGGGGGAGGGCTCAATTATGCGGCGTATGCTATGTTGCAGGTTGACTAGTTCATAATATCTTTACAAAAATTATCACAACATGTGGTTTCTAACCTGTCAATCAATGTTGACATGATTGTGTTTGAGGCTTTTTTGCTGATTAAATTACTATATGAATAAAAACCCCATTGTATTTTCTTTGTTTTAGCTGGCTATCAGGTTTGGGCCAGGACTGTGGAGGCCTATGTGAAGCAGCTCTGTATGCAGGAGCAGTTTTTAAAAGCAGCCTCACACTTGGTGTCCATCCACAAAATCTACGAAGCCATTAGCCTTCTTAAAGATCACCAGTTATACAGGTGACAATATGACTATAAATCACTTAAGTTGTAGCCGGCTCAAGATATGAGTCTTATTGTCACGTTTGTTCACAGAGAAGCCATCGCCTTAGGCAAAGCCAGACTGCAACCTGACGACGGCGTACTGAGGGAGCTGTATATGAGCTGGGCCGCTGTGCTGGAGAAGGATGGCCACCTTACAACAGCTTCTAAATGGTAGTCTAATCTCAACATGCTTAAGTCTTTAAATTCATATATACATTCAACTGTTTGGTGTTTATAATATTTTCTTTATCTCACCCACAGCTACCTCGCCGCCGGCTCTAGTTTTGATGCAGCCAAGGTCATCTCTAAAAAAGGGGATGTGATGTCACTGAGAACTGCTGCCAACATGGCGATGGTTGCTGGAGAGAATAGCCTATGCCATTCACTTTCCTTAAGATGTGCCAAAGACCTCATGAATTCCCAGGATTGGCTGGCGGCACAAGACATTCTCAGCACACAAGACACTCTATTGGTCAGTAATTATTATTCCCTGTGTCATTTCAAAATAGCACTGCTTTTCAAAACAGTTCCAGCTGAGAAGCATGGTGGAGGATGGATCATGGTTCCGCGCTGTTAATGACCTAGTAATCCTCCGAAGTCAGACCCCATCCCACTTTTAAAGGAAATGACAAGTGACATGCTGATTGGTTTATAAAACGTCACAACCAAAACACACCCATGAATAACATCGCCATTATAGCAGACACACTGACAAGCCCTAAATTAAGCTGCAGGATGCGTGAGTCATGAGAGAGTGTTAAAATAAAGCCCCTTGAGCCACTACTTGTTGGTTGTAAAGAGTATATAAAGCTCCATGGGTTCCCGAAGAAAGGTAAGTAGGAAGGATGGGTAGATGAGTAGTAAGTGATGGAAGGGTAGGTGTGGAAGAAGTGTGAGTAGGAAGGACAGAAGATTAGGCAGAAAGGTAGGAATGAGGATGGTAGGTTAGAAAGTGAGGTCGGAAGGAAGAAAGGAAGGGTAGGTAGGTAGGAAGGATTGATAGATCTTCGTAATCAAACAGAGCGACTGATGTACTCGGTGCTACTGATAATTTTAAAATGGAGATTTTTTTTTTTTTTTTTCAGGCTCATAGGCTTCTGTTCTGTGTGTGTGAGCTGCTCACTCTGAGGTTGTCCGAGGCGGGCGTTGTGTCCTGGAACCTAAACTCACGTCACACCTGGTCTGAACCCAGCAGGGAGAGCTTCATCACGGCTGTGCAGACAGTGTGGCAGATGGTGTTTCGTCTCGACACTACTGACCTCGAACTCCTCCAAACGATTCGTCAACAGCTTCAAACCACGGAGACCCCTCCGGTCACCGCCAGCCTGCCTGTAAAGCAAGTATGTACATAAAGATATTATACTATACTAACATTAAGGTATGAGAATAACAGTTATGAGTTCTGTTATGTTATGTGAGGAGTTCTGCATGCACTGGAACAAATGTTAGTCCCAAAGTGGTTAGAGCTCATCTCATAGCCAGAACACTGTATGGCATTTGTATGTTCTTCCCATGTCTGTGTAGGTTTTCTTCCAGTAGCGATTTAAAAAAAAGAGGGAGGGGGGCTAATTTAGAGCCACTTGAATCCATGTTTAACAAGGGGTGGGTATTAATGAGGACCAGAGCCAGGATTTCCCCCCCAACAGGAATGGGTTTTATTAGCAGACAGTATTTTAATATACATCAAACTTACAACTGTTGGCTCTCCGAAATTTTTCCCCATGGCATGTGGCATTACAGCTAATGTAGGCTGCGCACGGTCATCAGGCGGAGCCAAATCAGGTGCATTAATTATCCTCAATGAGCAACACCATCAGCTCAGCCTTTTCTCTCCAGCACCATCATGGTTTTGGACTGGGGAGAAAACAAGGGGACCCAAAGAAAATCTAAGCGAACACAGAGAAAACATGGAAACTACTCAGAACATGATTCAAACCTGATCCCCCACCGCCGAGAGGCAGATATGCTAACCACATTTGTAAAACGCACATGGTGCTACCAATAAATCCTGCTCATTTCATCTTCTGCTGCTCTGATTGTTTGTAGTCTACTAACCTAAAAGCATTCAAGATATGAAACAGTTACATTGTGTTCCAATATTGTTTCATACCGCAGTTGCTGTATCATTTGGCTCTGGATGTGGCTCTGGCGGTCTTCAGTGAGCTGCTTTCTGACTGGGACTCTTTGATCGAGGAACTCCTGAGAGCCGTGACACGAGGATTCACAGCCAATCAGTTTCCTCTGATGGATGAAATGTGCCAGCTTCTCCTTCCTGATGGTGAGGCCCCATTTAAGTTATTTTAATTGCTTAAAGTTAATGCTATCATTCAGAACCATAAATAATCTTCATTTCCTGGTTATCAAGGTATGAATTCCATTGCGGTCTATAAACAAAAGCTACTGGATAATAACGAAAAAAGCCTGACTGTCTCCAAATGTCTGGAAGCTTTTGTCTGTTATCGGCAAATGTATAAAGACTGGTGGGGCACAAACGGCCGAGTAGGAAACGGACACTGCGATGACAGAATTGAGGCTAAAGCTCTGTCTGACGATCTGGAAAATAAAGTAGTTTTAAATTCCGAAGCTAACTCCCTTGATGAAGGCATTTGGAATGTTCTCCTCTCCGAACCTCATGCTGTACTGCAGTCGATTCAGCATGCGATCACATCTATCCAGAGCAGGGTGTCCATGCTAGTCCAGCAACACTGTCTTCCTCAGGAGTTTCAGAGTAAACCAGGTTCACATCAGCCGGAGGAAACCGTGGAACAGAGCGGATCAAAGCAGTCAGCAGCCATTGAAAGCAGGTAAACGCTTGATCTAAACATGGCAACCTATTTAAAATATACATACAGTGGGGCCAAAAAGCATTTGGTCAGCCACTGATTGTTCAAGATTCAGTCATTTTAATCATGGGTACACTTCTGTGAACTGTAAGAGACAAAATGAGGTAAATATTTATGGTGGAAAATAAATATTTGTAAAGTAAATAAATATTCAACTCAATACTTTGTAACATAACTTTGTTGGCAATGACAGAGGTCCAACGTGTCCTTTAAGTCTTCACCGGACTTGCAGACTCTAAAGCTGCTATTTTGGCTCATTCCTTCATGCAGATTTCCTCTAGAGCAGTGAGGTTTTGGGGCTGTTACTGGGCAACACAAACTTTGAACTTTCTCCACAAATTTTCTATCGGGTTGAGAGGCCACTCCAGGACCTTGAAATGCTTTTTATGGCGCCACTCCGTGTTTAGGATTATTGTCCTGCTGGAAGACCCAGTCACCGTTCGTCTTCAATGCTTTCACTAATGGAAGATGGTTTTGCATTGAAATTTCAAGATGCATGGCCCCCGCCATCCCCTTTGCAAAAAACAGCCCCAAAGCATGATGTTTTCACCCCCATGCTTCACAGTAGGTATGGTATTCTTGGGATGCAACTATTCTATTGTTCACCCCTTCCACCCTGCTGCAGGTCTACAAATTTTTTTCCTGGTTTTCTTCGAGTCCTCGAGGTAGAAGTCTAAATTTTTGAGGCTGTGGACAGGTGTCTTTTATACAGATCGCGAGGTCAAACAGGTGCCATTAATACAGGTAACGTATGGAGGCAGCGGAGCTTCTTAAAGAAGTTACAGGTCTGTAAGAGCCAGAAATCTTGCTTGTTTGTGGGTGACGAAATAATTCACCATAATAATTTCCACCATAATCCTACAATACGATTTCCTGGATTTATTTTACTCATTTGGTCTCTCTCAGTTGAAGATGAAAATTACAGACTTCTGTCATCTTTCCAAGCAGGAGAACTTGCACAATTAGTGGCTGACTAAAATACTTTTTTTCACTGTAATGTACAGCTACAATGTATTACACAATGACTGCCTTAAATCAGGTTTTGCTTCTTTATACCAGAGCTCCAGCAGGTTCCGAAAGTTTTCCTGTCCTGGTAGCACAGGTTACTGAGCATCAGAAGAAGCTTTCCACCATCCCTGAATTTATTAAGGTAATGATGCTTACATTCTTTAATCTACACTTATAGTAGATAAAAATCCTGGCAAGTAAATGTCTTTTCTTCGTTACAGACATACTCCTTTCCCAACGTTCTTGAATGTTGTCTCGTCCTTTTGTACACGAATAAGCACTTTGACAAGGTTCATCATCAACTCTTGGAGAGAGCGACCACACTGCTGCTGAAATATGGATCGACGCCCTCCTTCCACAGAGCTTGGCAGAGATTTATATAATAACTTTATCTTCTGATCATCATGCACTCGCCTTCATTTTTTTTCAACTGATAATATATTAGTTTTTCGTTTTGTAAAAAGATAAGTCAGTATTTTCTGTACTTTAATAAAGTGTTTACAGAATTCATCTACAGCATGGTTTTTACCTCTGTATTTAGAAGTTACTGGCCCCTCCTTTCCCCGGGCTTGCGATGTTTCCTGCAAATGGGAAAAATTTTACTTTTCATGCAATTTGGCACTTTTTTTTTTTGTATGTTTCAAACTTTTTGTGTACTTGCCTTTATTAAGTACTAACCGAGAGAAGAATGGGAAAAAAAAAAAAACTAAATGAAACAACTCTCACATCACCTTAATATAAGTTTTGGTAACACGTTCTATGAATCCAGTATTCATAATGCATTAAAAGTTCATTTTTCCCAGTGATGGATTGGTGCCCTGACCTGGGTGTATGCCCAGCGCCCGAGACGTTCTCCGCTGGATGAGCATGGGTAACCCCACATGACCCTAGTAGAAGATTCGTTATTATTCATTCATTATTTTTTGCTTAATCCTCTAAAAGTGTTGCGGGAGCTTTCCCATGCCCATCCAGGTGAGAAAGTTTTGGACACTAGGCAGAAACACCAGGAGAGGGTGCATTCAATTTACCTTAAATTTATGTTTTTGGACTGTAGGAGGAAACCAGAGGAAACCCACACAGAGAGAACATGGAAACTCCACCCAGCGGGATTCGAACCAGAAATTTCCAATGCTGAGAGGCATTAAGGGAAAGATTAATGAATGAATGAACAGAAGTGCATCCATTAAGCTTTATAAAGTATACGCTTTATAACATTTATCATAAGCCTTTGTTAATGTAATTAGATGTTTATAATCAGTCATGAACTGTTATAGCAATCTGACATAAGGCTTTATAACACAAAGTGACAATGCATTAGATCGATTTAAACATTTGTTAAAACTCTATAAAGACCATTTATAAGCTTTATGAGTAAATATGTGCTACTACGTATGCAGTCTCTTTCAAAGAGGTAATAAATACAAAACTTTATGCACTTTAAGCTTATAAAGTTTAAAAACTGATCTGACCACAAAGTCATTTTTAGGAAAAGCACTCGTTTCTACAGGTTTTATGTCACAAGTTAAATATATAATTTGTAATGCATTGTCACTTTGTGTTATAAAGCTTTATGGCATGTTATAACATTGAGGGTGGTTATGTACATTTATGGACAATAAAGGATAATGAAAAGTATTATAAAGCATTATGAATGCTTTATGATTGTGTTACTGCATTATGGATACCGGATTTATGTAAAGTGTTACCCAAGTTTTCCCTGCGCACAATAGTGTAAACCAGTGGCTTAGTGGTTAGCACATTCGCCTCTCAGCGCTGGGAATTTCCGGTTCGAATCCCTATCTGGGTGGGTTTCCTCCCACATTCCAAAAACATGAAGGTAAATTGAATGCTCTAAATTGCCCTGTATAGTGTGTGTGGATGTGTGAACCCAGCGATGGATTAAAGCCCCGTCCTGGGTGTATCTGCCCAGCGCACGAGAGGTTCCCCCCTGGATGGGCATGGGAACCCCCCCACCCCACGACCCTCATAAAGGAATAAGCGGAAGATAATAAATGAATGAATGAACTCCCGACTTGCTAGTTATTATTTCTTTAGCTCATTCAGAGCGGAAGCCTGGCCAGTTCCTTTCACTTAATTCTTAGAAAGAACCCACTCTGAGATTTCCATCATGGCACTTATTGGTAGTACGGCGGGTACCAGGTATCCGAAACCATAAACAGCCTGCTCGTCGCCCAAAACCAAACAGATGATGATTGCTGAACGGAGTTCAACTTAATTTCAGTAAAGCACATGGGGACGTACCACCTCGCAATATATTTAGGTTGGTAAACTGCTTTTAGCCGTGTATTGGCCTAATTATGGGATGCTCTCAGGTGCTGTGTGAGTAACCAGTACATAAGAATT
Organism: Xyliphius kryptos; assembly: GCA_025769995.1. Lineage (NCBI taxonomy): Eukaryota > Metazoa > Chordata > Actinopteri > Siluriformes > Aspredinidae > Xyliphius > Xyliphius kryptos. Next base: position 8,449 of record JAOUQT010047093.1, read on the forward strand.
CGATGTATTACCATAATCATTCACAGTTTATTTGGTCTCCGGGCACTAATGATAGGAATAAGCTATTGATTTAATCTCAAGGACAGCGTGCAGCACTTCAGGCTGTCCGTATCAGCAATTCTTTTCACCCACTCACGGCTGCCCGGGGTTTCGGCTCAGCCTTTAATGATGAGAAGCCATTATGTTTAATTTCTGCCCATCATCTTCTATTCTGCCTTATGCAGTGCATGCTCAGGCGACTGGTCAAGCCGACCCAGGAAGCCTATTTTGACATTACAATGGCCTTTTTTTTTTTCATATAAGATCCATAAAGTGGCAGTAACTATCCTCCAAACATCACATTTAATGTAATGTACTCAATTACCAGTCACTGACTTTAAATCCATAATTCTGTAATAAACACTGACCTGTTTAGAGACCTATTTATTTTCAATGGGACATTGTAACAGGGTTCATATACTTTCGCCAACCCTAAAAATGTGATTTGTAGTTCTTGTCACCGAACAAACAGATTCAGTGTAGCTTTTAGGACGTGCCGTTTTGATTTATTACCGATGCTTTATCTTCGCTGCTTTTTGTTCCTGAGATGGAGGGTACGTTGTAAACAGAGTCATTCAGGACCGAAATTGTCTCGAAAAAAATCTATCAATGGAGCTAACAATTAAAACAAAGAGTTATGGCATATTAGTTCAAGCTTCCATCATGATAGGCTTCTCCTCGGAACATTGAGAACATTTATTAGATGGACAAAATGACCAATAAATGAATATCTTCTGCTGTATCCTCTACTTGGGTCCGGGGGTCCATGCCTATCCAAGGAAGAAGGTTCCAGGGCACCAGTCCCTCACTGAGCACGCACTCACTCACTATATAAAGGCAAGGGTTTTAGATAGGAGCAAATAATTCATCTTAAATCCAGATTTATGGACTGTGGGAGGAAACCGGAGAACCTGGAGGAAACCCAGATTGGGATTCTAACCTGGATCCCCTGCTCCGAGAGACGGACGTGCTAATTAATACGCCTCCAAGCTGTCCTTATTTTACTAATTATTATTATTGAATAATATTATTTTTAAAGGGCAGCACGGTGGCTTAGTGGTTAGCCCGTTTGTCTCGGTTCAAATCCCAATCTGGGTGGAGTTTTCATGTCCTCCCCGTGACCATGTGGGTTTCCCCCAGGTTTTTCAGTTTCCTCCCACAGTCCAGAAACATGGATTCAAGGTATATTCGGTGCTCTAAATTGCTCTATATAGTCTGTGTGTGTGTTTGGGTGAGTGTGTGCCCAACGATGGATTGACGCCCTGTGTTTGTCCAGTGCCCGAAACGTTCTCCCCTGAATGGGCATGGGGAACCCCATGGTGACACGAGTACAGTAATAAGCGATAGATGGAAGATCCATAAGCTGAGGGATGGAAATATTAATGGTATTTAGGTTGGCACGGTGGCATAGTGGTTATTGCGTTTTCCTCTCAACGCTGGGGATTCCCGGTTCAAATCCCAATCTGTGTGGAGTTTCCATGTCCTCCCCGTGTCCGCGTGGGTTTTCTGCAGGTTCTCTGGTCTCCCCCAACAGTTTAAAAACATGCACTCAAGGTATATTGAGTGAGTGTGCGCCCAGCGATGGATTGACGCCCTGTCCTGGGTGTATTTGTCCAGCGCCCGAGACGTTCTCCCCTGAATCGCAATTTAATAAATACACCTAAATTCAAGGATTTACAGATCTGTCCCGATACTTACGTTCGAGTAGTGTTGGTACTTAACATTTGAGTTACAAAAAAATGTAAATTTGATGTTTGAGCAAATTTTGTTTCTGCAGCAGGAAACTGGGAAACGACTCGGTACAAAATAAAGATACTGTGGCATTTAAAGGCCTCTTTCAACAAGTTTAAACCGCGAGGAAACAGGAAAATCTATTCATCCTTGTCTTTACCTCAGTCTGCAGATATCAGCATAAATCCCTTCAGCCCTGCCATACTTCCAGTTAATGCCCGACTCATAATTTATTTCCAACAGCAAACAGAATGAATTCCACTATAAATATCCGCTGTGACCATAAATACGCTTTCCTGCTTATTGTAATGAAAAGGGAGGTCGGCTGCTTAAAAGCAAACTCAGATTAATGTTGTTTAGGTTCTCCTTCCGCATAATTGTGTATCATTTATTTACATTCAACGCTGCTTCATGATTTTTTGCCCTTCCTTTTATGAGGACAGACATGAGATTGCTTTTAAAGTGGTGGAGACCGAATGGACACAAGTCTCAGAGGTATCGCCCACATACTCCCCGTCCCACACAGGGATTCTAATGTACAGAGGGGTTGGACAATGAACCTAAAACAGCTGGTTCTAGACCACAATAATTGATTAGTATGGTGTAGCGCCTCCTTTTGTGGTCAATACAGCGTCCATTGGTCTTGGGAATGACATCTACAAGTCCTGCACAGTGGTCAGAGGGATCATAAGCCATTCTTCTTG
>JAOUQT010047113.1:0-10921 GCA_025769995.1 Xyliphius kryptos
TAGGGATTCGAACCGGGAATCCCCAGCGCTGCTAAATAACCAAATGTAAATATAGTAAAGGGGATGTACACACGTACTGTCTGTTATTGTAGAACTACAAAGTCCATCTTTACGGTAAGTGGAACTGAAAACATGGACAATATGTGGAGCAAAAAAGAGGGTGTGTCCAAAAACCAGCGATTTATAAACAAACAAACAAATTAAAATATAACACAGCTGAAATGTTCACAGTTTAATCAGCTTCACGCTGAATTATAGCATCAATGCACTGAAGCCAGTGGGGGCCTCCCCCAAACTGTTCCATTAAAGCCGAAAGCCTGAAATTATCTAAAATGCATGAAAGTGCATGGTTCTATACAGACTTTATTGTACCGGAGCTGACAGAAACCTGAATGGAGGGTGTGGTAGCTCAGTGGTTATGGTGTTGGACTGTCAATCTGAAGGTTGTGGGTTCAAATCCCATGTCCACTAAAGTTACCAACGTGGGTCCTTGAGCAAGACCCTTAACCCTCATTGCTTTAGAGGTGCTGTATCAACCCTGTGTTCTGACCCCAATCAAGTTGGGATACCTGTAAGTCGCTTTGGATAGAAGCGTCTGCTGAATGAGCAAATGTAAATGAATGTAACAGTAAATGAGGCAGATTTTAAAAGTGTAGAAGTTTAAAAAAGTGAAAATTACTGCAATATGACTTAATTGGACAAGAAATATGGTTAATACCTTCTTCCATACAAATAATATCAGAGCTTACATGTGTTATATTAAACCCAAGTTGGTCAGAATGAACATTTGTGGTTGGGAAAGCTCGTATTGAGTAAAAATAATTTAAAAAAATAAATAAAAAATTGACAATCGTAGGCTTGTGGTTAAGAAACCAAATTTGCAACCCGAAGAGCCCCGGTTCAATTCCTGGGTCTCACCAAGTAAAGCTGAAGTGCTCTTGAGCAAGGCACCCAACCCCAATAGCTCCCCGGGCACCATGTACAGGGCTACCCACAACGCCGGGCACGTGTGCCCACTTTACTCAGTGTGTGTATATGTGTATATGTTTCACAGCATGAATGAGACAAATGTGGAGGAAAAATACCCCTGTGTGTGAGTACAGTAGGAAAAAGGTGATCATAATGAAACGAAGTCCCATTACCTGATGATGCCGTGACTTTTGTTCGGACCGCTCATTCTCTCCAGGTCCTCTTCTCGATAGAAATCCATTCACTACATAACTGTCTCCTAAAAAAAAAGATCCAATGGGTTCAAATTTAATGGGACCGCAAACTGAATCTTTAAGAACTGGTTTCAAAGAAAAAATAAAGACCTACCTTCGGGGTTTTCTCTTCGTTTGCAGGCTGTGGGGAACAAATTTAATGTGTTAGATAAGAAAATACAAGATAAGATAATGTCAAATAAGACAGGATACTGTAAGATAAGCCTTTATTAGTCCCACAATGAGGAAATCCAGATTATAAGTAGCAAAATGACAGTAATTGGAAAACGTTTTACGGGTAATATATTCCATTAGAGTATTAATTAAGAAAGAATAGAAATAGTAGAAATACATAATAAATAATATAAATAGTATTAGAAATCAGTATATACAAAATAAAATTCAGAATTATGCACATGGCATAATACAGAAGGATGGCAATAGAAGACGACAGTTATCAGCGTGTTGTCTTTAGAAACGATATTTTAGGAGAGGAAGCTTTTATCTCACCGTGTTTAGACTGATGTTTACCCATCACGTAGGAAATAAAATACGGAAAAAGCCGTCCAAATATAATCCTATGCTCGGTTCGGTTCGAAGATGTTCACATAATGTTCAGTCAGGCAGCGAGAGGGGAGAAAAATACAAAGCCACAGCGCTACGAATCCAAACTTTATCCTGCCCTCTGCGGTAATTTCATGACAGAAAACCCTCAACGACAAACACGTACAACAACAAGCACACGTTCCCGACCGAGCGACCGTCCCGACGTCTCCTACCGCCTGCCACAGAACTTCTCCGGCACCCCTGTGAAGGTTTCGACTCAACGCGCAAAGCTCAAATCACAACCTACAACGAGCCAGGTCCACTAGATGGCGTATGGAAAGCGGGCTGACATCGGCAGCTTAGGGCGCAGAGAAAAAGCGTTAAGCAGATATTTGGGACGCGTCCGCGAGTCGAACGCGCTCGTTGAATCAAAAGCGCGTTTCTATTGGTCGGAGCGAGCGAGGGCGCGAGCGGCCAGTTCAAGGCCCCCTAGTGGCGACTCGTATGCAAAGTTGAGGTTAAAAAAGTTGAAACAATTGCGAATAAACTGTTTATCGTCACACTGCGAGATCGTACAAGTCTTTAAATAGACGACACGAGTCTAAACTGAATTATTACACGCACTGTAGCAATTCCAGTTCAATGAGGAGGTACTAAACGACTATTTTTCTATCGATTAATCGAATAGTCTAAACGATTCATTTTTATCCAAAGAAAAAAACCAAGAATCTCATCCATCATCTTCCGCTTATTCCTTCACTAGGGTCGCCAATCCATCACCCACACAAACCAACTGGGCAATTTAAAGCATTCTATTTACCTGGAATCCATGTTTTTGGACTGTGGGAGAAAACCGGAAAAAACTCAGGCAGACACAGGGAGGTGTTTTTTTTTTTAATGTGGAAGGAAATCAGAGAACCAGGAGAGAACTATCCAGGTCGGAATTCGAACCAGAAAACCCCAGCACTGAGAGGTGATCGTGCTAACCACTAAGTCACCGTGCCGCCTTTAGAGCAACCAATTCAACTTGAAACCATGTTTGTGGACAGTGGAATCTGGAGTAAACCCATGTGGACACGGGGAGAACATGGACTCACAGATCGGGATTCAAACCAGAATGCCCTTTATCAAATTCAAGTTCTTTATAATAAACAACATGCAACTCTCTGTGGCAATACTAATCTAATTTATTAAAACTTTGTCATGACTTTCCTAAAAAAAAAAAAAAACAATGGCAAAACTAAGAAAAAGGGCGTGGTAGCTAATTGGTTAGGCTGTTGGGCTACCAATCAAATCTCAGGTCCATTGAAATTACCAGTATGGGCAAGACCCTTAACCCTCATTGCTCCAGGGATGCTGTGTTCTGACCCAAATCAAGCTGGGATACTTGAAAGCGTCTGCTAAATAATCAAATGTAAACGTAATAAGAATACATATTTACTCAAACAGCTTCTGATTTGATGCCGTTAAAGAGCACTTGCATTTACGGCGTTCATCCAAAACACTGCCAGAGCACCGTCGACCTCGGATGAGTTTAATTTTCAGAGAATTTAATAGATAATTAATTGATACGATAATTCCTCTGACCACACACTATGATTTAAGGACAGAATCTGGATTTTTATTGAATTAGTGGCTTTGTCGACCATTTTTTCCCTCTGCACAAATAAATACCAAGATAAAAGTCCCTTTTGGCTCTTTAAATGTCACTTTCCCACTTCATTTCACAGTTTTTGTCACCTGTGCGCCTGCGTGAGAAATGTGGCAGGCCATAATGACATATCCAGCTGCGCTCGCACCGTCGCAGCTCCTCTGAGGTTACGGCCCATCTGTCGGCACTCAGCGGTCCCGAATAAAATGCCACATCGATTTCAGATGTGGAATTCAGCCAGACAGCACAGCCATCTTGTAAAGTTTCTAACTCTGGACAAATGTAAATAAAAAAGCATGCAATAAACTTCTGAGGAGGTCCTGCATTTAGTCTAATTGCAAAGAGCTTGCGTCTAACTTCATGGGAACAGTTTGGGGAAGGACCTTTACTGTTCCAGCCTGACTGCCTGTGTGTACAAAGAAATGTCCGGCTGAGTTTAATGTGGAAGAACTCACATCCAACATCAGTGATCTCACACATGCTTATCTGAAATAATGGGCCAAAAAAAAAAAACCTTACTCTCACAAGTTCACTCAAAAACCTCTCTTACACACACTCTTGAACGTACTCTCACACAACCTCACTCACATACGCTCACAAAACCTCACTCCCGCTCGCTCATTCCCACTCACGCACTCCCACTTGCTCCCTCATTCCCACTCGCTCACTCCCACTTGCTCCCTCATTCACACTCGCTCCCTCCCACTTGCTCCCTCATTCACACTCACTTCCTCAACCACACTCTCTCATTTACACTCGCTCACTTATTTATGCTCCCTCATTCACGCTCACTCACTCACACTAGCTCACTCATGCTCCCTCATTCACACTCGCTGGCTCACTCACACTATCTATAAAGCCTATCCCAGCCTTTAATCACATTGCAGTTTAAAAGGGTATTTAGCATCGGCTACGCACCTGACGCACAGGTCTTCGAACTCTGGCAGGAAAGGAAACTCCAGAAGCAAACCCAGACGGACATGAGGAGAACATGCAAACACCACAGAATAAACATTCAGGACCAGCCGTACCAGCTGAATCAGACTTATAAAATGGGTAGTTCCAGTCCTGAAATCTGATTAGCTGAGACATTTTTCCAGCGGTGACATCATTGACAATAACACACACCTCGGAGAGCTTCACATTCGTATCAATGATGATATACAATACATTATTTTCCCGACATTCTTTTATTTTGAATAAACCGCGTTCTGTAATTTGGCCACTAGATGGCAGTCTTTGATCATTAGAAAAACCAGAAACCTGTAACTAGACCAGATTATAAATGATTTTGTTCTTAATAAACACGTCTATGAATCAAACCATGTTTTTTTTTTTTTTTCATTATAGTGTGTTTTCAAATGCTATATGAAAGCAATAAGGCGCTCAAGGTTGTGTATTATTGTGAATAAATCATAGGAAATTAATAACACCTCTTTCCCTTGATCTATTCACAATGCATACCCACACATACTTTATTGCTTTAATCTAGTATTTATTAAATATAACATCATTATTCATCCATTATCTTCCGCTTAATCCTCTACGAGTGTCGCGGTGGGTTTCCACATGCCCATCCAGGAGGAAACATGTCGGACACTGGACAGATACACCAGAGACAGAGCGCCAATCTATAGCTGGGAACAAACACTATATGGGGCAATATAATTTACCTTGTATCCATGTTTTGGGACTGTGGGAGGAAACCGGAGAACCCGGAGAAAATTCGGACACGGGGAAAACATGGAGACTCCACCCAGACCGGGAATCGAACCGGGAATCCCCAGCACTGAGAGGCGAACGTGCTAACCACTAAGCCACCATGCCGCCCTTTCACATCATCGTATTCTATAGTCACACTAATGAGGGCTACCTTCTCACCTCACCCGCATAAAAGACTTTAACTCTGGTTCTGTATAAATACTGAAGCGAGTATTCAAACACACTCCTTTATTTTCTTATCCCAGCCCTTTTCCTTATTGGCAAACCCTCTTCTGTTTAATTTAAACAGACAGCTGAGCTCTTTTGGACCCGTCCCAGTGTGTGTTAACGCGTCATTCTGTGCATCTCCTCTGGCAGGTAGATTGACGTTCCTGGCTTGGGCCCCCGAACATGGACAACCTCTGAAGACATTGTTTATGTTGTCTTGAAACTCACTGGAAATGTCTTAGCACATGGGCACCGGATCAAACCTCGTAACAAAAAGCTCTTTGATTCCCCCCCCCCCCCAATCCTTACTGAAGAGGTGATTAAACAGCGGTTTGACATTTAAACCGAGTAAAACATGAATGAAATGCCTCTAGTCATCGCAATTATGATGGTATGTGTCACTATGGCATCCTGCTGCTGAGCTGTTGCCAGCTGTACAGATGCCGGGGTTTGTATTGTAATGCGGGATTTGACGAAGAATTACTTTACTTTGATAAATTTTTAAATTGTACATAAGTAAACGTCAAGTCACTATTGCTTTTCTGTAATTTGCCTAAATATGTGGAGCAAAAGGGTGGCCCGGTGGCTCAGTGGTTAGCACGTTCGCCCCTCAGCGCTGGGGCTTCCCGGTTCGAATCCCAATCTGGGTGGAGTTTGCATGTTCTACTCGTGTCTGCATGGGTTTCCTCCGGGTTCCTCCCACATTCTGAGAACATGAAGGTAAACTAAATGCTCCAAATTGCCCTGTATAGTGTGTGTGTGTCCAGCGATAGATTGGTGTCCTGTCCTGGGTGTATCAGCACAGCGCCCGAGACGTTCTCCCCTGGATTTGCATGGGGAAACACAACCCCCCCGCCCGCAACCCTCATAAAGGAATAAGCGGCAGATAATAAACGAATGAATGTGGAGCAAAAAGGAGGTGTGCCCAAAGTTTTGTACATATATATAGTATATACATACACACACAGTATATAATTTTTTTTTATTTGCTCTTAAATTCACTTTTTATGCATATGTTTTTAAATACCTTTTTTATTTATTTATTTGTGAGACCAGCTGAGAACCACTGCTATAGAGAATAATGATTGACTGTGGAGCCCCCTAATGGAATTAGATGAAAGATGATGTTTAAGTTGCCGAAAGGATTTTAATACCTTGTTAAAAGTCAAACATTTAAACTTTGACCCAATTATAAGTAAGGTTTCATAAAGATGAAATTTCCCAACAACCCCAGTTTCTCTTAATGCAGCAGCAAACAGAACATGAAGGTCTTTTCATATACAGTTATGCAACAATGTCTCGTTAGAACTAAAATTTGCCACCTTTAATTTCAGGTCCATTACACATAAGAGAAACTGAGACAACATTTGCACTGGGTTTTAAAACGTCCGTTTGGTAAAGTGCCTTTGAAAAGGTCAACGTTGAGTCAATAACCTTCACTTACTGGCACCAGTTACAACCAGTGACCTGCAGAACGAAGAAGAAGAGGCTCACTGATACCCGCATAAACAGTTCACCAGCTTCTCCTTTTCCTTAATCTGATGTGCCACAGCCTTGTCCATGGCATTGAGGAACGTCTCCAGCGTCATCACCGATGTCTACACACAGAGCAGAAGAGAAGCGTTACTCCGAGCTGAATGCAGAAAAAGAAAATCACAGTGCTGATAATATGAGGAATACCTTTCCGTAAAGTGCATGTGCCAAAAAGGGAATTTTCCTGAGGGAGCGTCCACTGAGACCCACACTGTTCCTGTGGGATCGGATAAATTGGGAATTAAGATGCTATTACACTGAATTGACCAATTTGTGGATGCTGGAGTCTATCCCAGCATTTGCTGACAGTATATAAAGAAGTCACCCAGGACATCCGTCACTTGACCTAACCAACTACCCAACCACCTGTCTGCCCATTCAGCTAACTGGCCGACCACCCAACCCAGCGCCTGACAAGGTTTGCTGTGTCGGTCAGCACAGTGTCCAGAGCATGGAGCAGATACCAGGAGACAGGCCAGTACACCAGGAGACATGGAGAGAACGTCCGCCGCCTCATCAGGAGCATGTCCAGGCGTTGTAGAGAGGTCATACGGGCATGTGGAGGACACACACACTACTGAGCCTCATTTGAACATTTTGATGTTCTTTTGTTGTGTAGACTTCTGAGTTCACAAACAGACTACATTATGTCACTGGAGAACTACAAAGTCCATCTTAACAGTAAGTGGAACTGAAACAATCGACAATGATTGGAGCAATAAAAGGAACAGGGTTTACACATCCTGCATCCCAGAATTCTGGGCAAAACAAGCAAAACGATTATTAATTAAACAAAGAAAACCAAGCCATGTGGTAACGAAGCACATATGTGCATGTCCTGGGAGGCGAGTAGAACCAATAGACATCCTGCACGACCCACCAGCGAACGCCGCCTCACGTGTGCAGCTTGGCAAATTTACAGTCGTAAAACAATAACAGTATCAAGAGGCTGAGTCCCGGACCGCCGTAGCATCGCACCATGAAGCTCTTCCTATTCGCGAAGCAACATCGATAAACATTTGGTTTTCCGGATGGATTTGCGCTCAATATGTCGACGGCACACCCCCCCCAAGTGATCTGTGATTTCTCCGAGGACACTGTTCAAGTATTAGCTTTACGCAAAAACAAACGGCATGCTGGAGAACCAGGCCCCCTGTTGACTGCGGAGATGGCCTGCTTTGTGGCGGCGCAAATATTTTGGCGAGCGGTTTATTTTCCTGTGAGAAAATAAACACGGTGCAGTGTTGCTACGGTGAGCGGGCCTCGAGTGAAGCGCGCTGGCAGCCGACCCAGTGGCCGGAACAAAAACACCGCCAGAGTTTTTCATTACTTCAGGGGTGGGAATAGAAGAATGACTGGGGCTCGACCTGGAGCGGGGTACCGGAGCTTGTATTGAATGCTAATAGGCCGACTCGCGGGTTCGGGGCCAGTTAATAGTTTCGTGCTTAGGGGTGTAATATGTATACCAGAATTTGAGGCGAAGGGAAAGGCGCTCGCTCTCATTTCAGCATTTTTCTTTCAAATGGGTTTCCATTGTCTGCTTAATGAGCCACTAATACTATTGTTAGATGGGGGCCCTCCAGACATTTCTGTTCCCGCTTGTCAAAATGGCGATTTCTCACCCTCGGTCTACTCTGGCGGCTTCACAGGTGCGATTGAAGCCCAACCGGGGCATTAGTCATTCCCGAAAGTGTCAGCGAGTGTATTTTTTAAAGAGTATCCCCGCTTCTGCCCTGTGGGAGGTCTTTTTTTCTCTCCTTTGCCTGAATGAGCTAAGCGAGGGTAGACATTTGGGACGGAGCCGAAATTTATCACAAGTGTACTTAGCAACACAAAGAGATTCAGAAAGAACAGTCGTCCCAGTGTTAATTAGAAGTCGTTTAAAGTTCCTCAGTCTGGGCCGGGCCATTGTTCGCCCACAACACCAGCATGATCCGCTCCCATAATGCTGTTATCTCTCGACAAGCATGACGGGCCTTTAGCAAAACACTGTATCTATCTCCTCAGACATGCTAGTTCTGTCTTTGGAGACTACTTTATGACTTAGTATCCCTGGCGCATTTCCATAACACCTGGATCTGATAAGAACACTAAAAAAAAGCCTCCGCCTTAAAAAAAAAGACAACGTGAGATTCAGTAGATATTGTAGCGAGGGCTAAAAGAGGTACGAGGAAAGCTTTATTAGCAGTGGATTACATTTAAGGTCACCACTGAGGGAAATCGAGGACTGAAATTTGAAGAGACAGGCTTTACACATTGTAGTTGGTAAGTAGCGTTAGCCATTCATCAAGCGCTCACGGTATTAGTTACAGGCTTTATTAAGGATATAAAACATATGAGGGAGTCGTTTCAATAAGCTGTTTTCATCTATTTGAACTCCACCGTTGGGCGCACGTTACACCCCAAACATAAATACAGCGTTTTGCGCCTCAGTAGTGTCTCTGCATGCTAGATATACGGCCCGCACTGGAATACAGTGAGAGCTCTGGGTGGAAAAATTGGCAGGAGCCAGGGCCCCATCCTAATCCAAGATGCTGCGTTCCCAAAAGTGCTTTATTGATTTATTGAAATCCAAAATAGGAGTTGAAAAGGTTGCATAGTTTGGTGAGTAACCGGTCCAGACCATAAATCCCTTTAAAGTTTCAATAAACTGTCCACTTTGCTTAAGAGATACATGCTACCTCGTACTCTAAAGCCACCGCGTGGTGCCGGTCCGAGGACATGTGGAGGTTAGATCGGAGGTTGAATGCTGGCGCAAATGGCAGATAGCGTTCCAGCCTCTCCCTTTGCGCTCTCCTGTAAATTGGATGGAGCACGTAGGCCGAGATAATCGCTAGATGGAACCGAACCGTCTCTGTAGCACAGAGGAACCGGAGGTCCAAAACACTCCTTTTTTGACTTATTGGAGGTTTTCCACATTTCGTCCGCCTGGGGGACTTCTGTAGGAATTTTCTGTACTTCCTTGGCCGGCGGTGCGTCAGGACCGGCTATGGTTCGGCTTGGGAGGGTCATGGGGGAAAGTTGGCTGGTGGCCCCAGTCGCCAGCTCAACGGCACCGTACTGGTGATTTTACCGATCAATATTCTATATGACGGTTTCGAAACAATGAAGGATCATGGTTGATGGTGGTTGGGGTCTGGCTGGGGTGACTGGATGGGAAGGTAGCGTTGGAAGTGTAAATCAGCTCCAGTTTAATGAGAATTCCTCAAATTGACTCCTGACTGATGGAGGGGGATAATAGACCAGGAAAGGCTTTTGAAGCCGCCGAGACGCCCGCCAGACGAGTGCCTTTTCTCTGTGCTGACACCTTTTGACCCTCCAGGCTTCTCATGCATAGCTTTGAGTCACTTGGCGACGTGTTGCCACAGACACCATCTGACATGTGGATGTATGGGAACAAACAGACTCGACTCTTCAGTTAAGGCTTCACACTTGCCGGTGCGAGCGGTGCTGGCCCTGATTAGTGCTGTAGGGGCTCCATGGGTTTCCTTAACTGCTCTGGTGGATGTTGTGGGAAGTGAGATGGGTGTAAATGCAATGTTTAACAAATTTAACCCTCGGGCGGCACGGTGGAGTGGTGGCTTGCACGGCCGCCTCTCAGCGGTGTTCGAATCCCAATCTGGGTGGAACTAAATTTGTGGCTCCAAATAGCCCTTATTTAAATTGCCTCTATGTTATAAGTGTGTGTGTCCAGTGATAGATTGGCACCCTGTCCTGGGAGTATTTGCCCAGTGCCTGCAATGTTCTCCCGTAGGTCGTCATGGGAACCCATTCCCCTACCCACCCTCATCCCTTGTAGGGAATTAGATAGTGAATGAATAATAAATGAATATTTGTGTGAGGATGTGGGTGCCCATCGATAGATTGGGGCCCTGTCCTGGGTGCATCTACCCAGCACCTAAAATGTTCTCCCCTAGATGGGCATTGTGGGAAAACCATTCATTCATTATCTTCCGCTTATTCCTTTATGAGGATTGTAAGTGAGGGTTCCCCATGCCCATCCAGAGGAGAACGTCTCGGGCGCTGGGCAGATACACCCAGGACAGGGCGCCAATCCATC
>JAOUQT010047122.1:0-10921 GCA_025769995.1 Xyliphius kryptos
ACTCAATGCTGCATGCTAAGTGTTTTTGAAGTGGTATAGGGATCTATTTATGACTGAAACAATTCTACGCCCTTATTCACTGTTTTTCACATAATTAGCAGACATATAAATTAATTCAAATAGAAATCCACGGATCCACCACACAGAAATCCCAGATTTGTTGAACTGTGTTGAATCATTGGCCAGAAAAAACCTTTACACTCCTCTTTGATTTTATGCTTTAGATAAAAAAGCCTGTAAACGTTATAACTGTGGACATCACACTAAATCTAATCCCACACAAAATAACAAACAAAACAGATTTATTATTTATGCATTTGAGTAAAGCATTCGGGAATCATAAAATAATCCAATAACCTGTAGAAGCAGCAATAGCTATTGTATTTACAAACCCTTATTTATAATTCATTTTAAAATTCAGTGCACAATGATAACCACTTCATTCACTGTTTATTTCACCAGAACATCTACAGTTTGTTCAGATTAAAATTTGCAATGCCATTGCTGCATTTTAAAGTGTTAGATGAAAACACAGCAGGTCACCACAAACACCTTTCTCAAGCATGGTAGTTGAGGTGTGATAACTTGGGGTGGTTGTTTAAAAATATTGCCTGGGAAACTTGCAGTCTCTCTCACACACATACACACGCATATGTACATACAAAATTAAAAGAGCACCTCAAAATGATGCAGAGAAAACAAGGTCATATTCATTTGAAAACAACAACACTAATGTTTTAACTCAGGAAGAGTTCCGAAATCAATATTTGGAGGAATAACCATGTTTTTAAATCACAGCTTTCGTGCATCTTGGCATGCTTCTCACCAGTCTTTTACACTGCTTTTGGATGAAATCAAGTGACCTACAAAATAAATGGTGAATTGCAGCTTTAGTGAAGTGCATGGCAGGAACAGTTCGTAACATTGTCCTAGAGGCAGGGCTCAAGTCATGTAAAGATAGGGGAAAAAAGCCTTTCATCAATAAGAAGCAAAGGAGAGCCAAGCTCAACTTTGTGAAAGACCATAAGGATTGGACCATAGAGGAAGAAGTTCTATTTTCAACTTTCCCCAACCCCCGCTCATCTAATGGTTGGACGGAGACCTGGAGATCTGTACAAGCCACAGTGTCTTACACCCACTGTGAAATTTGGTAGAAGGTAGGTGGTGATCTGGGGATGCTTCAGCAAGGCTGGATTTGGACATGTTCATCTTTTCAAAGAACGTATTAATCAAGCCACAAGGTTATCCTGGAAAATCTCTTGCTTCCTTCTGCTCTGGAACTGTTCCCCACCTCTGAGGACTGGGTGTTCCAGTGGGACAATGCTCTATGCCACACAGCTAGGTCAATCTGTGTGTAGATGAAGGACCATCATATCAAGACTCTGTCATGGCCAGCCCAATCTCCAGACCTGAACCCCATTAAAAACCTCTGGAATGTAATCAAGAGGAAGATAGATAGTCACAAGCCATTAAATAAAGCTGAACTTCTTGTATTTTTGCATTAGGAGTAGCATAAGGTCACCCAAAAATAGTGTAAAAGACGCATGAAAGTTTTTTATTTTCTGCAAATATATACCAAATTTTTGTTCGGAATTTCGAAAACATGTCCGTAGTTTACAGGATAAAATAATGCTAATTTTACTTAAAATATACCTATAAAGAGTAAAATCAGAGAAACTGATAATTTTGTAGTAGTCTCTTAATTTTTATTTTTTCCAGAGAGAGCGCGCACTCTCGGTTTGCTTGATCGTGGATGACGAGCTCTGCTTCCCACCACTCTTTGCTTAAATCTGTGGTATTTAATTCTTTATTTTTGTTAATAGGTCTCTATGGATACCCAGTGTAATTTAGTGCTGATAAATAAAGCGTTGTTAAAAAAAATAAAAATAAAATCTTTCTCTCGCTTGCTCAAAAGTGTAACATGCAAATTTCCCTCTTGAAGGAAAAACACAAGGTCATGCAGTTCACAAAGAATATTGTCCATTTCACTATTAAAATGTAACCGAGGATTTCTTTTTAAATTAAAATGTTTGTATTAAAGCCTTTTTTTGTATACAGGCTTATTTTGCATATGGTCCTATTGTCAGCCATACCTCACATTGGCCCTTCACAATCTTTTCTTTTTATTGGCCAGTGTGAGGCATGGATTTTTCAGTCCAACTTCCTGAAGGTGTCTCTTGACCATTGATGCTGACACTGGTGCTTGACGGGTCTCTAAAGAAAGTTCCTTTTTTCCTATTTTTAACCTGTAAGCAAGCCAACAACTGCTGATGTTTTAGATACTAAACTAAACTAGAATGTTGTGCTCCCCTTTATGCTCACTTATTAGTATAACATTTTTTAGCTGTGCATCACAATTGAGCAAGGGTGAATATAACAACCAATTAGTCCAATAAAATCCTTAACTTGGATTGGTGGCCATACCAAAAGATTTAGGCAGAGGACTAAAACATTTGTATTTTTTAATAATCATCCAATACACTTAATGTAATTGTGAAATGGAAATATTATTTGTGAGTTGCATGACATTTGTGTTTTTCTTTCAAAAAGAGGGAAATTTGCAAATGATCCAAAACATTTGAACGGTAGTCTACCTTTAAAGAGTAAAATCAGAGAAACTGATCATTTTGCAGTGTTCGCTTATTTGTTTTTTGTAAATATTTATTTGGTAAAAATAGGAAGTTAATAAATAGTAAATTAGTTAAAAAGTCATTTTAAATCTACTAGTCATTCTACTTTATTGTTGCTGACCAAAGTTATTTAAGTTTCTGCATCTTTAAAATAAACATGAAAATATATTCTGCAGACATCTTTCCAACTTTTATATATAACAAATTTCAAATATAATAAATACTGTGTACCTAGTTGTTTCCATATTCCATAAACTATGTATGTATGAATGACGTTATAATTGAGGGCACTGAGTGTACTGGCATGTAGCTAGCAATTTTAAAATGGCTGTATTTTTTGTGCTGCATTGTTGGGGATTGCCTGGCATAGAAGGCACGGCACTGGCACGAATGGGGGAGTGAGTATTTGTGAGTCATCACAGATGCATGTCACTCCAGGGCCAGGGTGCTATGTTGGTGAGGTCATGCGTCATCTATATGTGTGCATGGAGGTGGGGTGTGGGGGATTCTTTAGCTGTGCGCACACATAGTCACACTGAGGACGGAAGTAAGGTTACGCAATTGGCAAGACTAAAGCTTATTGATGAGTAAAGCCCATTTTCTTGGTTCTTTACTTAGTTCCCTAGATCTTTTAATTCAATTTTATTTTCAAATGTGTGGATTTATTTTCAACATAATACTAAATTACAAGTTCAATCAACATTTAAAAAATATATTAAATGTAAAGATGTAAATAATAAACCAAGAAATATGAAGTACCATGTACAAATTATTTAGATCGCCACTGGTGCTAAATAGAGTTTGTAAATAATCCAAATAGACTTGTTCCAGCTCATTTTTGGTAGGTCCCAATTATGTAATATGAAGACAAAAGTATTGGGACAAACTCATTTATCACTTAAGTTTTTTGTTCGGTTATGGATGACCATATACTGTATTTTACAATCCTTGTGGGGCACTTTAATTCCTTTTGGTGATGCTACATATAAGGAGGCAGCAGACAAACTACTAGAATCTTTTTAAACTTTAAGCAGAGAAATTTAAGCAGTCTAAATTAGATGAGTTCTACATAACCTCGTTACACTGTGGTTGGTTGATTTGTTTATTTGTGTAATATATATATATATATATATATATATATATATATATAGCTTTGAAAACTATCTTATTTTGTAATATATTTTTTGTTGGTAGTCTTTAGTCTTAGAGTGGATATCAACATTTGGATAGATTTGGTTCACTGCTAGTTCTTTACCAGCTGGCCAGCTGGATTAACACTGTTTTTCAGTGAATGAATCATGTTAAGATCAAATTTAGCGTGTCTTACATTAATTAAACCCACAACAAGCAAACAAAAGTTTGCAGCAAGAACAACCTTATTAAGGACTGCTTAAGTTTTATTTCATTAATTCCATTCAAAATGTTAAACTTGTATATTGTATTCATTCAGTACATACAGAGTGATATATTTTAAATGTGTATTTAGTTTAATTTTGATGATTTTGATAACTGACAGCTATTGATGATCCCAATTTCAGTATCTTAGAAAATTAGAACACTGGGAAAATTGAAGACACCTGGTGCCACACTAATAAGCTAATTAACTAGTCCAAAAGATGACCATTGACACCTTGCATAAAAATGGCAAGTCACAAAAGCTCATTGCCAAAGAGGCTAGCTGATTAGAGCTCTGTGTCCAAGCACATTACCAGAGATCCAAAACTTAATCGCTTTGGTCAAAAAAACAACAACTGTACAAGCAATGGGGATCACCGCATACTAGAGTGTATTGTGAAACAAAACCCGTTCAAAAATGTGGGGGAGATTAACTAAGTGTGTACTGCATCTAGAGTCTACGCTAGAAACCACCATGCACAGATGTAAAAGGACTGGACTGCTGCAGAGTTGTCCAAAGTTCTGTTTGTCTGATGAAAGTAAATTTAGCATTTCTTTTGGAATTTTTGAAGAGAGAGGAGAAATACAGAGTCTATGTTGCTTAAGGTCCAGTGTAAACTTTTCAGTCAGTTATGGTTTGGGGTGCCATGTCATCTGCTGGTGTTGGTCCAAGGTCACTTCATGCGTCTTGCTGCTGACCAGCTTTTTGGAGATACAGTAGACACACACACACACTTATTTATTTTAAGGTGCAGTTATCAATAAGTAGGAAATATTTTTCACCCTCTAAATGGGAAACACTCCACAAATACCACAAAGATTTTCCCCACTCTCAATAAAGTGAACCAATGACATTTATTTGTCAAATACGTTTTCCAAAATGAAGGTATTTTTGTAATGACTAAGTGCTGAAGCAGGATATCCTTAAAGCATCTTCCTAAAGATTAAACACTCATTACTGATGTAGGTATGAGATGCCATTATAAAGTATAAAAGGACTAAGTATTTGTGCTTTAGTGGATTTTATAGACCTTACACTCTACAGTAATGAAGAAATGTTTTCAATGGTCTATTTGCTAAATATGTAAAATGTGTTAACTTCGTGAAATGTTAGCATTATAACCAGTTAGTTGTAAGCTCAGTGTACATCTTACACCGTGCACTACTATTAAAATGTACAAAAGCACAACTGGTTTAAGTAATTACCGGTTGAGCTCCAGTGATCCATGGCTGCTCCACACAGAAATGCAGCCTTTCTCTTTCATTATCCCACTTAGTTTTAGATCACTGTAGATCTATATGAAAAGGATCAAGTCTTGTTTTATGTAATTTATTGTTAATCATTATTTATGTGGCTGTAAGACTGCCAAACTAATGAAGTAGGTGAAAAAATGCAGTTATGAGACTTAGAAAGGTAGATGCATACATAGTAAAACTGGCTGTTCTTTTATGCTGTTTTTTTGTACTTTCTGTAATATATTGACAAGTAATGCAGAGTGGGATTTGATATGAGATTTCCACATGGCATTAAAGTATTTTTTTTGTTTGTGAAACATAAGACTGAGTAGAGTGACGCCATATGTATGTCAAAAAAGAAAACCACAGAACTGTGTCTTATTTTAGCACTGGAACCAGCAGTCAACAGCTGACACTACACCACACAACACCATTTTTCATCCTGGTTTCTTCAGTGGTATTTCCATGGTGACAGTGGGAAATTCTAAAAGCAGCACTTTTGTAACTAAGCACTCTGGAACCTCTGACCCTTGAAGTTATACTGTTCTAGTTTGTGGTGCTGGAATCTCGTGCTGCACTGTGCTAAACTCTTTCTGTCTTTTGATTGCGATTTAATTTTCAGACTACTTGTATTTTGTTTTAATGTTGCCAAAATAATCCACCCTGTTTGTGTTACATGCATCCATGCCAAGATGGTACAGTGAAGCCCTCAGAGCACTTTTATAAAGCACTGATAAACTGAGGGATCATCCACAAGACTCTAAAGACTTCTGAACCTGTCATTTACTTGGTCTAAGTTCCGTTTATTTATTTATATAGCCCTGTTTGCAACATTACTTTATCACAAAGATGCCTCACAGTTTTATAAACCTGAACCCCCAAAGAGCGCGCCGACGCTTGTATTTAATCTGTACAATATAATTGTTTAACCCTCGTTAATGCTACCTGGCTGGTTAACGCAGGATGGGTCCCACACTGAGTTTTGATCCTTTAAAGCTTGCTTCCTTTAAAAAAAAACAAAAAACTTTTGCTTCGGTTTATTCTTTTTGAGTTAAGGATTAGATTTTGGTTTTTTTTTTTTCAAATCTTTAAATTCGATCTCCACTTTCCACTTAAATTCTGATCTGTTCAGCAAATTTATGTATCAGATACCAGACAATGGATCAGTGTAACACAGGAGAAATCAGTTCTTTCACCAGAAGGTCACTTCAAATTTTCATTATACACAATTTGTGTTAAACCACACCTACTTACTTCTAATGTAGCATGATTTATTTTTGCGTCATTAATATGCAGGAACTGTATCTTTAGATTTCAGTTTTAAAACTGTGTAATATGAGAGATGTATCATGGACCAGTTTAATGTAACTAAATCCTTTTGGTTTCTGACTAATATACTGTAACCTTCTTTGCTTTGGTCATGCGACGTAGACATAGACACCACTATTTTAAGATGTGTGTTCAACCGGTTTTCCCCAGTCAGTGACTCACTTGCTGAGAAACTAGTTGCTCAAATGCTCTGGTTATTAAAGATTGCATTGGTGTGAAAGAATTGCTTTCCCTATAGAGACTTTAGCAGCTATAGTCCAGTGCATCCTGGGGACCAGGGTGCCTTACAACAGTTAGACTCTAAAATGTTAACTAATGCCTAAAGAAGATTTTTAAATTAGCTTTTAAAATTGACACTAATGTTCACCTTAAACTGTCAGAGATTACTCAGGTTAATTTGTACACTAGCTGGTATAATGTCTGGTGTGCTTTAGTTCCTTTTGGGGCATAAAAGTCAGAGTTCTGAGATATTAAGTCTATAAATTCTAAGATAAAGAATTCTGAGAGATAATTTTTATTTAGTAAGTCAGAATTCTAAAATGCTTTTGCTTAGACTCCCTAAATTGCTCGATATTTAGACAATTCTTAGGGCATTGACTTTTGATAATTGGTTTACTTTGGAGGAAAGGCCTGACCTTTTGAAGTAGGAAGGCATACACCCCTAGTGAATGAGTGCTGCACAATATTATTTTACATAGTGGCCATCAGGGTTTCTTATCTAGATAGGAATGAAAATGGGCTATCCAGAACCAAAACCAGACAGCAGACAAAATGGACAAACCCGCTGTTTGCAAACTGTGAGGTGACTTCTTTCACTATAATTGGGTTTCCGTGTACTGAGCAACTCTGTGGCTAAATATTGTAATGCGCAAAGAACAAAAAATATTGAAAGGTGTTATATACTATTCGTTCAAGTAGTGTTAGAAATGCAAGAAGCATAATGAAGTTAAATCTTGATAAAAATAGTAGATTATTATTAAAACCAACTCTTCCCTCTGGCTCTCACACACCTGGATTAGATTGAATGACTGACTAGCATTAGGTTACACTTAGGTTCACAAACCACTTTGTGAACCATCTTGTGGCTGTAGAGGAAAAGTAGGTAAGTTAATAAAAAACATTATAACATTTTTAATTCAATTTATGTAACCTGCAAAAAGACAAATTATCTAATCTATAACAGAACAAACCTGTATACAGGTGTTTGTGTTGTAAGAAATTTACTAAATTCTTTAAAGTGTAATTATTTTACTAATGAAACCCATAAAATTCACAAAGGATGTTCTTAGATTCTTTGACTCTACCTTACAGTGAAAGAAATAAGTATTTTATCAGGAGGCTGGGACCTTGATGAACATGACCTTGTTTTTAGTGCCCTGGCAGAGGCAAGATTGTTGTCACCCTGGATCACACCATAAAAACATATTTCCACCACCATGCTTGACTGTGGGGATGGTATTCTTAGGCTCATATTCTGTATTTTTCTTCCTCTAAAAATGTCGAGTTGAGGCCAGAGCTCAATATTTGTCTGATCCCACTATAGCACCTTCTCCCATTCTCTTAATATGTTCATAGGCAAATTTGAGGTGGGCCTGATCGAAAGCCTACTTCAGCAGAGGAACTGCGCGTGCACTGCAGGTTTTAATCTATAAGTTTCAGTGTATTACCATTTCAGTGTATTACCAAGACTGTCATCCCAGCTACCTTGAGATCATTAACCAGCTCTTTCTGTGTAGTTCTTGGCTGATTATTAACCTTTCTCATGATCAATGAGACTAGATGAGGTGATCTCTTGCATAGAGCTCCAGGCCTAGGTGGATTGACAGTAATGTTGTTCGTCTTCCATTTTGAATAATTGCACCAACTGTTGTCGTCTTCTTACTTATGGCTTTGTCACCCATTTCAGCCTGGTGTTGTCAACAATTTTGTCTCTGACAGCTTTAGACAACAGCTCTTTAGTCTTAATCAAGATGGAGATGTTGGAGTGTCACTGAGTCTGTTGGCAGGTGGCCTTTTATACAAGTGACAATTTGGGACTTGTGTCTCTCATGCAGGTAAAGACTTCACTGAGATTATTGTGTGTCAGTGGTCTGTGGTAGCCAACATTTAGTCATGTTTTTTAAAGGATCAAATACTTATTTCCCTCTATGAAATTTCTAGATTTTCTTTCTGATGTTCCATCTCTCACTGTTATATATGAAGCTACCATTAAAAATCATACTGTTTAATTATTTGTCAGAGTACAAACTTTTAAAATCAGTGGAAATAAAATACTTCTTTTCTCCACTGTATATGTCAAACACACTTTTTTGTGTGCGCGTGACAGGGAGTGAAGCAAGCCAACATGAATCACAATTAAAAAGAAATCAGACATGACATTGTCCTCAGTGTTCAGAGGACATGTTATGCATCACATCCTTTTTTGAATTATGAGTTTATTTAAGATGCCACCCACCCCAATTCTATAATACAACTTTATTAACATAAGTCAAAAAGCATTAGACCAAACAAGTTTTTATTTTTATGACTGACCACAATCACACCACCGTTTGCAGTTACAAACACCGGTCAAATATGTATAAAATAACAGTCCAACATAAACTTGACAGACCCCAAACCAGTGTTACCTAATTACTCAGGACCAAAGGTACTTTTTTGTATATTAGTATTATACTACAGATAGGTTTCCTTTGTTGTTCCCTATATTACGTGATTTTAGTGAGTTGCACATCATCTAAGTGCAACTCACTAAACAAATTTTTATCTAAATGCCAACAGTGTGAGACAACAGCTTTTCTGCTTGTAATCTTCTACCATGCCTTATTAACTTACCTGTGCTCTTGGGTAGAAATTTTATTAATAGCCCAATTTAGGTCTGTTACTATTAATTACTATAATTAATAATTCATTATCTGCCTCCTTTTCTTTGTAATAAAATAGTAAATATTATTTTAGGGATCGCAAGATCTGACCGGTACTGTAATTTGATTAATTATGTTAATCAAATTGATTGATAAATGATTTTTTTAGTCTATTTAGTATTTATAAATAGGCATCTTGAATGAACAAAGTTGAATTAAGGGAATTTTGGACCAGAAATGTGATATGTAATTTTTTTTTTTTATACTCGGGAGGCATTTGGTGATGAGAAAAAGCAACCCAACACCAATTATCAAGTTACACTACATGGTCCCACTAGCAATTTGACCAATGAATGTTTTTGCTGGACATGGCTCTTAGATCCAATGACAAGTCTTGTATGTAATCCACCTACACTGTTTGATTAGTTTGACACAGTCTGTAATGAACAGCTGTGACCAAAACCCTTAGACAGCTGATCTGTTTTCCATACAAGCCAAAATTGAAAGCCGTGGTAATGATAAAGTGGAAGGTAACAATGCAATTGATTAGTGCACCTTGAAAAAACGGGACCTAAAGCAGTCGTGTCAAACCATAAATACAGTTTACAAATTAACTCCATTCCCACAGGGTTTCTGATTTCACCCACCCTTCCGCATCATCCTCTACTAGGGTCACGGTGGTGTTCCCCATGCCTATCCAGGGGAGAATGTTTTGGGTGCTGGGGAAATACACACAGGACAGGGTGCCAATCTAACAGGGCACACACACTATATGGGGCAATTTAGAGCATTCAATTTATCCATGTTTTTAGGCTGCGGACACAGGGAGAACATGGAAACTCCACCCAGATCAGGATTTGAACCGGGAAGAGGCGAACGTGCTAACCACTAGGCCACCACGCCGCTCAGATGATGTATCCAAGTTGCTTCTTAACTTTTCATCATCAGAAATGTGCATTATTTGCCAAGTTTGCTCACAAATACAGAGGATTCTTATTTGGTAACAGTGCACGAAAATGACAAACATTACAGATCCACTCATCTTAACCATTCACACACACACACACACACACACACACCCCTGTAAACCTTGACACACAGTAAATTAAGGTTTAAGTGTTCAGTGCAGTAATACTGTCAGTAGAATGAATAAATTAAAAACGTGTCCTGAATGTTGTGTATATTGTTCAGCTGTTCAAAAGTGTGATTGAATGTGTCCTTTTTGTAGTCTGGTGGTCTTTATTCTCAGCTGGCTAAAACCCTGACCTGAGACCGTTTTCCCCATGATTCCTGGTTCTGGAGGTGTGTGGATCAGTGTGGGCAGCTCTACTCTGTTGGTCCTCTCTGCAGACCTGATGATGTGCTGCAATCTGTGAATGTCCTGTTTGGTGGTTGAAGTGTGTGTGTGTGTGTGTGTGTGTGTGTGTGTGTGTGTGTGTGTGTGTGTGTGTGTGTGTGTGTGTGTGTGTG
>JAOUQT010047129.1:0-10921 GCA_025769995.1 Xyliphius kryptos
AGCTTATTCAGGATGGCACATCAATGCCAGCTGTGCCAGAAAGAAGGTTTGCTGTGTCGGTCAGCACAGTGTCCAGAGCATGGAGCAGATACCAGGAGACGGGCCAGTACACAAATGAAGCATCTGTGATAACTGCAGTGTAATAAATTATTCTGATAAATGGATAAAAGGATTAAAGGACATTTTTAATATGAAATCTGTAACATACCCATATGTTCCTTGTTTTAGGAGCTTCTTAGAGGGCAGCGTGTTGGGGAACAGAGCCTTACTGGGGGCTGAAGAGCTGGACCGCTACTTTCCGGAGAGGCAACTGGGGATTTATATTGCCACGTGGAATATGCAGGGAGAGAAGGTGGGTTTGAGTTTAGAGGACGTGAAATTGTCATTTGAAACAGGTTGTGGTAGCTAGAGGGAGTAGATTCTTATTTTTAATATTGTGATGACATATAGTGGCATCATTTTTGATCATAAAATAAATATGGTGGACATTTAACCTGCAGGGACTTCCGACCAACCTCGATGACCTGTTGCTTCCAATGGATACGGATCTGACACAAGACTTCTATGTGGTTGGTGTTCAAGAAGGATGTCCTGACAGGTAGGAGGTTGTTGTTGGTATGTTCTCCAGTCTGTTGGTATGTTGTTTATTCTTCTGTGTATTTACAGAAGGGAGTGGGAGATCCGGCTGCAGGAAACTCTAGGTCCGTATTATGTCATGCTCTATGCAGCTGCACACGGTGTCCTTTATCTCACCGTCTTCATACGCAGGGACCTCATCTGGTTCTGCTCAGGTGAGTGGATTACCGGGCGGGTCGGGCTGGGGGATGGAAGTGATGGAACCATGAGGGCGGGTGTTATAACGAATGATATCACAACTCTGATGTATTTTAAACTTTTGTTTAACGACACAGAGGTGGAACATGCCACTGTGACTACTCGCATCATCTCGCAGATAAAGACCAAAGGGGCCGTGGGGATCGGCTTCACCTTCTTCGGGACCTCCTTCCTGTTCATAACATCTCATTTTACTTGTGAGTTGTTTTTGTTTTACAAAATATGTAATGTGTTCTGTTGTTTGCTACACAACAGGAGACGTAAGTCTTTTTTAGTGATCGACTGGGGTCGCGCCTCCCAGCAGGAAGGGCCTGGGTTTGATTTTTGGTGGGGCGAACAAAGGTCCTCTCTGTGTCTGACTGGGTTTAGTGTGGGGTGTCTAGTTGGGTAATTTAAAAACATACGTTATTGAAGCTATTAGCGGTGTATGTGGAGAAGGGTTTTGTCAGGAAGACACTGACATGGAATGTTTTTGGATGTTTTTGGACGTTTTTGTCATAGTGTGTGTAAGTGAGTCCTTGATCCTGGGTGTATCTGACCAGTGCCAGAAACGCCCATCACCCCACTGGTATTTTCAGTTTGTTTCCATTAGGGGGCACCACACAATGACGATGCCCATCCTGACAAGAGCTTCTAATGGAACCACTAACAAGTAAATGTTTTCGTTTCAGCTGGTGATTCCAAAGTCTATGAGAGAATATTGGACTACAACAAGATAATAGAAGCACTGGCTCTTCCGAAGTGTCTTCCTGATACGAACTCCTATCGTTCTGCTGCCTGTAAGTTCAGCTTTCAAAGGAACCCACAGCTTTTTCGGCATTATATACTGATTTATGTAATATTGGGTAGGTTCTTCCCTGGACATGCTGTACATTATGAGATTCAGTTCACTATAATCAATCAGGGCTGTTTATAATCTGTATGAATGAATGAGTGATTTATACATTTATATAACCTTAAGCGTATGTATTTATCATCAGTCTGTTGTTCTGAACTCATCGGTTTCATTCGCAGCGGATGTGACAACCAGATTCGATGAGGTCTTCTGGTTTGGGGATTTTAACTTCCGCTTAAGTCAAGAACGCAGTCGGGTGGAGGCCATTCTGAAGCAACAGAGTGGAAAGGACATGGATGCTCTCCTTCAGCACGATCAGCTGTACAGTGAAATGAAGGACGGTCAGTACGGTCAGGAGGGGCATAGTGTTTGTAGCGGTGGTGGGCCATGCATTTTACACCTACATTAAATGAATCCACCCATCAATAATTATTTTATGCTTGTAAAAAGCATATTATTATGCAGTATAGATGGATAAGTTATTGTGACAGTAGCACAGGCGGGAGTATGGGATGCACACAAACCGGCAGAAACATGAGCAACAGGGTAAGAGCAACAGAGCTCACAATACGATTGGCTGAAACAACAGGTTGATCTACATTTATTTAATGCTACAGGGCCGCAAAATTCATTTTGAAGGCGTAGGCAGGAAGATTTAAAACCTGACAACCAAGGATGCTGAATTGGGATTGGCTTATTGCTCTAATAAGGAAATACAAGTCTGAAAGTGGCGCAGTTGAGGGCAACGTTATAAAGGGAAGTGGACAGAGCATTAGGATTTATTTAATAAGTATTTATAGACTAAATATAATTAACAGATATTTTTAGGCCTGCAGAGTAGACTTTGAAGGCCCTTGACAGACCACCACTGACTTGTAGTAATTGTTCTTGATTTCCCAAAGATTTAAAGAATGTTTTTGTTACGTTTTATAACCTTGTACTCCCGCTGTCTTTTCACCACAGTGTAACTCCCAAGAAAGTCCCAATATCCAACCCCTGCCCCCACAACCAGTTGTGTCTACAGAGCCTTCACCCAACATCAGATTAATAAACCCCTTTAGAAGTTTTGTTCCTGAATGAAAATAGTAAATGGTGTTTATTCCTCATCGTAGGTTCTATTTTTAAGGGATTCGAGGAGGCCCCCATTCACTTTCCACCCACCTACAAATTCGATGTTGGCTGTGATGTATATGATACCACATCAAAGCAGCGAACACCGTCATATACAGTGAGTGAAACTATTATATGACCTGTTTTTTAATCATCTAAATGATGTTTGTTCTTTTTACTTGATTCCTCGCTCTGTGTTTCAGGATCGGATTCTGTTTAGGAGCAGGCAAGCTAATGACATTAAGGTGGTGAAGTACAACGCGTGCTCCTCTATTAAGACCTCAGACCACCGGCCCGTCGTTGGTGTATTCCAGGTCAAACTGAGACCCGGCAGAGACAAGTAAGTACTGTATGACCTGTTCAAAGCATTACAATGTTGTTTCTAAAGCTATTGGAACCTAAATCATCAGCTGCTAATAATGAAATGACTTAAAGTAGGGCTGCTGGGTCCTTCGTTCCTGTAAAAAAATAATAAGAACATTAAAATAACACGTCTTAGATCTGAATGAATAAAATATTTCAGTTGAAAGTCTTTATTTAGTAGACAGTGGAATACGTTGAGAACCAAAGATCATCATAATGATTGAAATGTAAATGATGATCTCATGGAGGTCTGGATTTGAAATCCTACTCAAAATCAAATGACCTGCTGATCCAACTTCAGTGGAACTTCAAGACAAGTTCAAATGAGCCTCAGTAGTGTGTGTCCTCCATTTGCCCGTATGACCTCCCTACAACGCCTGGGCGTGCTCCTGATGAGGTGGCGGATGTTGTAAATCTCCCCCACATTTTTAAATGGCTTTTGTTTCACGATCCTGTCCTTATCCCTAAGCTTATCCCTATTACTTGACCACATCTCTTCCTACCTTCGCCTCTCTATTAATGTGCTTGGACAGAGAGCTCTGTAAACAGCAGCCTCTTTAGCAACGACCTTTTATGTCTTGCCCTCCTGGTGCGAGGTGTCAATGGTCGTCTTTTGGACAACTGTCAAGTCAGCAGGCTTTTTCATGATTGTGTAGCCTACAGAACTAGATTGAAAGAGCATTTAAAGGCCTTTGCAGGTGTTTGAGTTAGAGTGTAATATATAATTTTCACTTTTTTGATAGTGTATTTACATGCATGTGGAGGTGTGGAGATGTTCTCGTACTGATGATCTGACCGTTATCAGAGTGAACAGTGAGTGATGAGACTTTCTTGCCCGGCAGCATTCCTTTAGGAGCCGGCCTGTTCGACCGCACCGCGTACCTCGAGGGCATTAGAAGGAGGATCACTAGAGAGCTGCAGAGGAAAGAGGCCATGAAGAACCAAAGCAACAGCACTGTTTGCTCTGTATCCTGATTCAGAACAGGCAGACCTCAGAGTTGGAACGCTGGATCTTCCCAACCAATGGAAAACCTGAGACTGGACATGATGCAGGGTTCAAGCCTCCATCCAGGTTTGTAGGTAGAACATTCCAACATCTTCATGGCAGCTTCAAGGCTGTGAAGCCTGGAGGGTATAAGACGGCTATCTCTGTGAGAACGCATATTCTACGAGCCGTACGGTACGAACCAGCTCTGAAAACATAGAGGATTTAAAGAACGGCGTGATTGGGCGGAGCCTGTAAAAGAATGGCAGGTGCTTCCACTTACCTGATCAACCACCCAATCACACCACAAATGGTTTATAACTCGCTCAGTTTGCACTGACTGCCAGTGTTTCAGTTTTATAACCACGTTGTTAAAAAAACGTCCATTTTTAAACTAATAGTGTTTAAATGACCTCACGCAATTAACGTGGCAACGATCAGGATGACTGAAACTGCTTTGAAGTAGCATCTTTTAATCATTGAATACGTCAAAGCACCATATTTTAATCATGTATACAGTAATGCAGGAATTTAAAGCATTAATAATTAATCAGAGGCTCATTTCAGTCACTTTAATTCAGGACTGAGCTGAAGAACGGCTAAATTTAAAATAAAAGCAATGCAGTGGTACGGTGTGTATGGAACACAGTGCTCACCATGCATACATTATATTTATACGGCATTTATAGTTGGCATGAGTTGGAAATCACATACAGTGGAGGTAAAAATGGATTTAGTCTGCCACTCGTTGTGCAGGTTCTCCTATTTAGAAAGATGCGAGAGGTCTGAGGGGAAAAAAATCACATTGTAGTTCAACTCCATACTTTTAAACAAACATTTTTGGCAATGACAGACGTCAAACATTTCCTGTAGGTCTTCAGCAGGTTTGCAGACACTCTAGCTGCCATTTTGGTCCACTCCTAGATGCAGATCTCTAGAGCAGTGATGTTTTGGGGCTGTCGCTGGGCAACACACATACTTTCTTAACTTTCCATGGGCTTGAGGTCAGGACCTTGAAATGCTTTTTTATAGAGCCTTCATTTACCGAGCAGTGTGTTTGGGATCATTGTCTTGCTGGAAGAGCCAGCCACGTTCCATCTTAAAAGCTCTCACTCTCGTACACAACCCCGTTCATTCTTCCCTTTACATGGATCAGTCGTCCTGTCCCCGTTGCAGAAAAACAGCCCCAAGGCATGATGTTTCCACCCCCATGCGTCAAAGTAGGTAAGGTGTTCTTGGGATGCAACTCAGCGTTCTTTTTCCACTATAAGGTGGGTTTTTACTACGTGGTTTCACTTTAGACGGGCCTGGACATGTCCTGGCTTAAGCAGAGGGACACGTCTGGCACTGCAGGATGGGAGTCTCTTTGGGATGGTAGCATTTGTTACATTTACATTTAGTTATTTTGCAGATGCTTTTATCCAAAGCGACTTATAATTATCCCAACTTGATGATTGGGGTCAGAACACAGGGCTGATACAGAATCCCTGAAGCAATGAGGGTTAAGGGTCTTGCTCAAGGACCCACATTGGTAACTTCAGTGTACCGGGGATTTGAACCCACAACCTTAGATTGCTAGCCCAACACCCAAACCACTGAACCACCACTCCCTCGTAACATTTGTTACTGGTCCAAGCTCTATGCAGGTCATTCAGCAGGTCCCTCCGTGTAGTTCTGGGATTTTTGCTCATCATTCTCATGACCCCACAGGATGAGATCTTGCATGGGGCCCCATATTGAGGGAGAACATCAATGGTCATGTATGTCTTCCAATTTCTTCCAATTGCTCCCACAATTGATTTATTCACACCAACCTGCTTGCCTTTTGGAGATTCTCTCTTCCCAGGTGCAGGTCTACCATTTTCTTTCTGGTGTCCTTTAACAGCTCTTTGATCTTGGTCATGAGTTTGGAGTCTGACTGTTTGAAGCTGTGGACAGGTGTCTTTTATACAGATAAGTAACTCAAACGTGTGCCATTAATGCGACTTAAAGAAGAAGTTACAGATCTGTGAGAGCCAGAAACCTTGCTTGGTTATTTGTGGGTGACCAAATACTAATTTTCCACCATAATTTACAACTAAAATTCTTAAAAAATCCTACAATGTTGGATATTTTAGCTGAAGTGTACCCATGATGTAAATTAAAGCCCTCACTCCTCTTTCGAAGTGGGAAAACTTGCACAATCCCTTGCCGACTGAATACTTTTTGGCCTCCCTGTGCTTCATTAGCTTTCTAATCTCAGTGACTTCATACGGATGGGGATACGTTGGTCTGCCTTAACATTTTCCAGGACGTTATTCTGCCTCTGCATTATGGACCAACCACCATACCGTTGTTGATGACTGACTGATGCTTTAGGAACACGTTACATTCAACACTATTGTTAGAAAGTGCCTGAAATTTGTATTGCTCTGTGTTACTCTCATTACCGTCCACGGCTCAGTTTACTGCATGTCTAAAATGTTGCTTTATATAAACAAAAAGTCTCCTAATTTGAGTTATAGGGTTTTATTTCACAGATTGCCATCAGTGGAGAGTTAAACCACTTGATTTTGTAACTAGTGTGACTTCAGTTATACGAAAAGGTCTTGCGTTTGGTGAATATCCAAAACATTTCCGTTCGTTACTGAAAGTCTTGGTATCTTAAACAAAAACGTAACGAAAAAATGAAGCGAAAGTCCTTTTTAACGATTTGTACACATAAAATCCGAACGTTCTGAAATGGTTCCGTCATCTTAAAAAAAAAAAACTTACGAGTAACTCTGCAGACACGAGAAAACATTAATCATCTTTATGAAAATGTAAACTTATACAAGCCTCCATTCAAACACTGAACATATGACATAAAAGGGGCGTGTCCTTGTACAGTAGCAGTCAAAAGCGGGACACGCCTTCTTTGTTACATTACTTACTACTTTCTTTACTTACAGTAAGCCTACGAGTTACAAGTTTGGACACACCCCCTTTTTGCTCTCCATGTTATTCCCACTCAGTGTAACGATGGACTTTGTAGTTCTATAATGACAGACTGTAGTCCATCTGTTTGTGGTCCACAGTACATACTGTGCACTCTGTTCTAATGGTCAGGACCCCAATGGTACCCTCATAGAGCAGGTATTATTCGGTCGGTGCCTTAGTCCTATCCCAGCAGTCTCACTGTGGTGTTTAAATGAAACTACAGCAGCACTGCTGCACTAAAACCCTCTAATTGCATTAGTTGCAAACAATCCACCACCCAAATGATACCCATTCCGTGATGCTCTTGACCCACAGAGAACAAATAACCAACAGGGGATTAACAAACCAAAAAACGCGCAACTGTCCATCTATACGGTAAGTGGTGGAGCAGAAGAGGACGTCTCCAAACTTTTGACTGATACGGACTAATGTGTAATTTTCTTACACATCAATGCATTTCTATGTAAACAAAAAAAGTTTGTAGGTTTGGCTGGAGGTACCATTTTCATATTAAATATATATATATGGGTTAAAACTAAAGGGGGGGGGGTAAGAATCCCATATTCCTGTAAGATGAAACGTCTTCCATCATCACTATACAGCAGAGACACAACCGCCATTTCCATGTACACTCACGCAGCACCTCCATCTCCATAAAAACTCCAGTCTTTGTTGTAAACGGCCATCAAACATCACTCGCTTTACCGGAAGAGGCGGTACGTGCGCGGCAGACGGCCGTCCTTGCTGGACAGTGCAGCCTGGATGTGGTCGTATGAAGGCAGATCGCTTAGGTCTCCCAACGCTGCGACGGCTGGTTTGCTCCGCAGCATCCTGGTGCTGACTCGTTTGATGTCACTGGCTGTAACGTTGCCTGAAGCAGAAGATATGAAATAACCCAGGATTTTTAACCCAGAGAACCCAGCACTGAGAGGCGAACATGCTAACCACTAAATGATGTGAAATCTTTAGGGTGGTGTTTAGCCTTCGATAACAAGAAAATAAATTCTGGAGCTTGTACTCACTTATAAGTGTGCAGAGCTCATGAGGCAGCTTCCTCTTGCCGGTGGCCAGAACCTGCCGTCCAACGTCCTCGAAGATCACGGGCCTGGCCTCCAGATTCATCATCAGCATGGATTTCAGTTGGGTTTTCGCTCGTTCCAGTTCTATCTGCCAATAGAGCCAGTGATTCAGCCGTAATGTTAAAGGGATTCTGACATGAAGCTCATGTGAAGTCTGGAGAGGGTAAAACATGAGCCTTACATCTCCAACTGTGGCAGACATCTGGATGAATTCCCTGGTGATTATCTCCACCATTTCTCGCACCTGAACGAAATGGTATACACAAACTACCGTCATCATTCACCCAAAAACAAAGCCTCCTGCAGTGAAATGCACCGTGTACCTGCCGTGGGTCTGCGCTGGCATGAATGCAGAGCAAGCCACTGTCCTCGTAGCTGTGGTGATACGAGGTGGCGTTGTACATCCAGTGATGTCTAAAAAAAAAAAAAAAACAATATGGGATTAAAGTGGTTCGAGGCCTGGTGAGGTGAACACTATATGTGGTCTGCATGTCCTCCCTGTGCATGCAGGTGTTTTCCCCAGTTTCCCTCCACATCTAAAGATATGCTGCTGGGTGACTCGAGACACGAAATTGTCCAGATATGCACACATTGTGTCTTTAGAGTTGCTTATGTTAATTGTGAGAATGTTTATTTTCATATAACTTTTGTCATGAAAAAAATTAATTAAAGTTTAAAATTAATCAAATTTGCCCCTTTTTGCAAAAAGTTGGGACACCCCCGTCATAGAGGATCAGAGGGGAAGGAGACGCTACCTGTTGAGAACATTGAGGTACAGCCGCGTGAACATGCCTTTTCCTGGACCCCCAGCCGAAAATGAGCCTCCCCCTCCCATCATCATGTTCAGGACTGCGAAGGAAATGAAGTCGTCCTCCTAACGGGGAACATAAACCACACATCAGCATGACGGTGCAAAGTTGCAGACCATCATCACACCACCTTTAAAACCCACCAGAAAGGAGCAGCTCTCCAAACCGATCATGATGTGAGTGAGTTCTGGGATGGGGGTGGGGCCAAGGCTTACATCAGACATATCCTTCTCCATCTGCACAGACACGGAGATAATGAGCCGACCTCTACGTACACTCACGATCGAAATCTTAAGACCAGTTTTTAAAAAAAATCCTGAAGAGTTTGCAATCTGCACCATTGGATCTTAAGGTTCAAGTATCTACAGTGTAGATACTTGACATGGAATCCAAATTTTTGGCCTTTAAAGGATATAATCTTAAACTTTTGATTGGCCAAAAAAATCATGTTTGAGTTTAAATGCAGTTTTCAAAAGTTTGTGTGCTTAAACGTTTCTTCTTTTAGCATTAAGAAGCTAAACGCTATACTTAGAACCTTCATTAGATCCAATAGTGCAAAATGCAAATTCTTGCAATTTTTTAACTGGTCTCAAACTTTTGATCAGGAGTGTATCATGTATATAGTGCAGCTACTTAAGGAAGTATTTTAAAATTAAAACTAAATTACTTCCAAGTGAACAGAATCCAGGTTAAAAAAATGAACCACCTTAACAAATCCTCCCGTATACTGAGCCACAGATCGGTCCACCTTTGCTGGTGTACTTTCCCCCCATACAGGCGTTACATCCAGCAGGTACCTCCTGGCACAGTCCACCAGCTGCTCGTGCTCGATGCCCACCCCTGCCAGCACCATGCGCTCGGGGCAGTAATAACTCCGCATATACGTGTGCAGCAGGTTCCTGTCGATCTTCTCCACGTTCTCCACGGGGCAGAAACGAGGCAGACCTACGGTGTTGCCCCGATACGCCGCCTGCAAACAGAGTTGAGATCATGGAATCTGAGAGTCATGGAATCTGAAGAAGAACGAGCGAGTTTCACCAGATAAGCGGAAGTTTGTGACCCTCAGACTCACAGCGTGGATCATTTCTGTCAGCAGAGGTTCAGGATCAGGTCGCATACTTAGATCCTCCAACTCGAACCTCACCTTCATCCTGGTCATCTCAAGCTCTTCATCTGCAAGTCACACCCACAACCAGCAGCTTACAGGAGTGTTATTAACAAACAGTTCAATTACACAAGACGCTGCCACCTTCAAAATGTTGGAAACACAATAATTCAGTAAGTTTTTAACAGTTAATTCTTATATTTCCTGCCTAAATTTTCAGCCAATCACATTCCAGGAAGAGGACTGACCATTTTTGGGACGACTGCACGTTAGATTATTAGATTCCTCCTGGTTAATCTCAGAGTTAGTGCTCCGGCAACAGCTACTCACCCAACAACCGCGGCTGCAGCACAGCATCCGCTAACAGACCCACCACGGTGTCCAGACCCTTCACTTCGGCCGAGACGGCGTACAGCGTGGTGTCTCTATGAACGAGAGATCAAACCAAACTACATAACGGAACTTATCAATGCCTCATTTTGGATTCGTTTACTATAATTTGATTTTGGTGAAACTAAAAGGTTCTACAGGAACACAATCAGAACCGACTGAATGAACGGAGCTGTGATTTAAGTTCATGCTGTTTGATTATTTTCTGACGACTCATCCTGACCCACACACAAACACACACAGTCTCTGAACCCGGTCTGATCTCACACCTGGACGTCTGGCAGTCGCAGATCCCGCCGTGTTTCTCTAAAGACAGCAGGATTTCATCGTTGCTCCCGTATTGTGACGTCGACTTAAAACACACAGAAAAAAAAACACAAATGAGGTCCAAACATGAAATAATATTACAGCATAAGTGAGCCCGAAAATTACCCCCCCCCCCCCCCCCCCCCC
>JAOUQT010047139.1:0-10921 GCA_025769995.1 Xyliphius kryptos
CTGTAAAAATATTCGGACGTCATCCACCTAGTTATGTATGTATGTATGTATGTATGTGGGTGGGTGGGTGGGTGGTTGGTTAGTTGGTTTGTGTGTAATGTAAGGTATGACGGATTCGTTAAATGATACTATCAAACTTTTTTGTGTTCAGATTTACAGATACCATCAAGTGGAGTCCTGTGCTGCCAACATGCCATCTGATAAGGCAGAATTAATAGGAAAGAAAAAAAAGAAACATGTGCGATTCGCTCAGTTGGATGATGATTATGACAATGCAGAGCAGGATGAGGAAGACACTCTTTTTGACAAACATAAGGATCGAAAGCGTGGTCTTAAAAGTGCCCTTAAAGGTGGTGGTAAAAGACTGGTTCATCAGGCTGAAGTGGAAATTAAACCTAGTACTGGTGTTGGGGGCAAATGCACTCGATGGATGATCACCCTCACCCTCTGTGCCTCATTTTTGGGTCTGGTAAGTAATTGACTCAGATCTGTTATGACTTTAAGTACAATACTGGTCATGTTTCAATTAGTTGGTGCTATGTTATTCGACTTCTTATTATTCTTTTGAGTTTGTATAAAATGGTTATCCTAAAGTTGTGTAATTCGTTTGGAATATGCATCTATGATCTCTGAGATCATAGAGATTGTGTTGGGTTTATTGTGGATGCTCTATTCTCACAAAAATATTTAAATGACAAAACCTATTTATTGGGTCCCATGGGAACCTGGAAAAGAACATGTCCTCAGCTCTCTCTTAGCATTATAGGAAATGGATGATGAGGCACCTCATCATTTATCATAATTGGTTAACATTGTCTTCGAGTAGTAAGACATTATGGTGCTTAGGAGTGGGATGCACCCCCACAGAGCAAAGACAGGAAATTGAAAAGACCAACTTCGTTGAAGGCTTATTGCAGTGATGAGTGTTCAACAAAATAATTTCAGGTTATTATAAATGTGAAAACCTTGACAAGCTGCCTGTGCAAAAGCTTTCAAAGAGCGGTGAGCAGTAGGTTTGAACAGGAACTGATGGGTTATAGCTTTAATTCTGAAGCCCAGACACAGTACAACAGTTAATCTAACTGATCTCAAATAATTATATAAACCAAAATGTTTTTATAGTTCTTTTTAAAACTGGGAAAGCCTTATCCCAAAAATAGTCATATTATTGAGGACTTCAAATATATATGTAAAAACACTACATTTTGTTTGGTGGACATCAGTGTTTCACATACTTTTGAAGGGCACTCAGTGTATTACTGTGCTACTTTCTTTATAGGAAAAATGCTATAATGTTTTGTTTATACTTTTTTCTGTATTTTCAGAAATTTTCTGTATTGTGTTTATAGGGAATGTGTATCTCTGTTGTTGGACCGACATTGGGAGACCTGGCTGCTAATGTAAATAAGAACATCAGTAATATCTCTTATATCTTTGCTGGTCGTGCCACTGGCTACATCGGAGGCTCACTGCTGGGAGGAATTCTGTTTGATCTTATTAATCCTCATCTGCTGCTGGGTTAGATTATCTTTTATTACTATCTTTGTACAGTCAATGTAGGGTTTAAGGTTGTAAATAATAATGTTTTGCTGCAGGTTTTTCTATTTTGGTGACGGCGTTCGGGATGTTCGCCACACCGTTTTGTAAGAAGGCCATCATTCTCACTCTTCTCCTTTCCAGTGTAGGAGTGTCAATGGGAATACTGGATACAGGTAAGGGTAAAAGTTTACATTTCCATAGAATTAGTAGTGTGGATAAAAAACATTTAGCTACTCACTGTCTATCTTGCCAAGATATTTTTATCATCCTCTGCTGTATCAAAAGCAGAGGTTAAATATATTTTATTTTGGACAGTATCTGAGTCTGAGCAGGAACTAGCATTCTTCTGGTTTCAGGTGGAAACGTTTTAATTCTGAACACGTGGGGCAATCAGGCCGGTCCTCACATGCAGGCACTACATTTCTCTTTTGCTGCCGGAGCATTCTTCTCTCCCATCATCGCCAAGATGCTGTTCGGCCCTGACTCTCCTTTATTGAATCGGTTAAAAACCTCGTCCAATCACAGTCTTGTGTCTTTGCCCTTCTTCCACAACAAAAACATTGCTCTGACCTCAATGTGGGCCTACATGCTCATTGGCGCCTTTCTCCTTTTTGTGTCATTCGCCTTTTTTATCCTCTACTCCTGCAACTCTGCCTCCAACCAGTCTTCATCAGCATCGTCAGAGAAACCTACATTCTTCTTTAAGCGACATAAGACACTCATTTTACTTCTGGCCATCTTCTTTTTCTTTTATGTGGGTGCAGAGGTAGCATATGGCTCTTTTATCTTTACCTACGGCAAGGAATATATAGGGATGGATGAGCCACATGCCGCCGAGCTAAACTCACTTTTCTGGGGTACCTTTGCTGCCTGCAGAGGGGCTGCAATATTTTTTGCTGCATGCCTTCACCCCGGCACATTGATCATCTTCTGTCTGCTGGGTTCTTTAATATCGGCGCTGTTGTTGGTGCTGTTTCATCGACACCCAGTGGTGCTTTGGAGCTGCACGGCTCTTTACGGAGCTTCCATGTCGGCCACCTTTCCGAGCGGGATCTCATGGGTGGAGCAGTATACTACAGTGACCAGCAAATCTGCGGCGACATTCGTGGTGGGTGCTGCACTGGGGGAGATGGTACTTCCTGCACTGCTGGGCTTTCTGTTGGGGCACATTCCACATAAACCACTTCTCATGTACATGGCTCTTGGTACAGCTGTGGTTACCTCTGTCCTGTTTCCTGTTATGTATAAACTGACCTCAATAGCAAGGGGAACAGTGTCCCGAAAACAGAAAATCAGAATGACCAGTGACCTGGGTGACAGCGAGGACCAGCAAGCACTGCTGGACTGTGTTGCAGATGACAATGTGGACAATGCAGAGACTGAAGACGGTGGATCTGAAGCCGAACAGTGGAACGACGCAGACTTTGAAGTGATTGAGATGGAAGATGCCAGTCCTGCAAATTCCCCCATGAAAATCAACTCTTCTCCTCCTGATCAATCCCCTTCATCTGTTCCGCTGATCTCTGCAGGACTCAACCCTGGGATAAGCAGTTCACCAAGACGTAAGCTACTCCTTGACCGGGAAAAGAAGGACTAAATGGTGAAATCTGCGAGGTAAACACTAAAACTTTCATTATGATGCTGAGAAGGAGAAACTCAACCGCCATCTGATGGCAGCACTGGAGATTGCTGTGCCATTTAAATTGCACTGTGAGAGGAGTAGAGCACAATACTGTGTCACTTTTTTTTGTTACTGCACCGTGCAAGGTGCTGTTAACCAGTGCACCTGAACCATGATTTCTCACCCATCTGTTCTGTTGGAGTGAGATTTGCAAAGTGCAGACAGATTATGAACAAAGGCACTAAAACAATCATATAGTGTAGTATAAATATTTAAAGCCTGTTCATAAACAACACAACCTGGGTTTATATCACAAGTACAATCCGATCCTGCTATTCATGGGTAATAATCAGAGTTCTATTGGTTCAACATCAGCATGTTTGTTATGAAGGATTAACTGTGATTTCACTATTATTTAGAATGTACATAGTGTCAGCAGCTCTAATGACATCTTTCTGGGCAAAGGGCAGTTCGACAACAAAACAAGTTTAAGCGAAGTACAAAGTGCCCTATGTCTTGCCTTTTTTTTTTTTTTTTT
This sequence comes from Xyliphius kryptos, assembly GCA_025769995.1. Taxonomy (NCBI): domain Eukaryota; kingdom Metazoa; phylum Chordata; class Actinopteri; order Siluriformes; family Aspredinidae; genus Xyliphius; species Xyliphius kryptos. The sequence goes on from JAOUQT010047139.1 coordinate 3,699, forward strand.
TTTTTTTTTTTTTTTTTTAGTACAGATTGTTTAGTGCAGCTCCTTTGTGTAAAACTGCATAAACTAAATCTTAATTTTCAGTAATCCTTTTCACAGGGTTTCTCTTTCATACTTTAATGTGAATCTATTGTTAATTATGTTTTGCTCCATTGAGTGTACAAATATTATCTCTGTAGGTCGCTGAATCTCGAAACACTGAGCTCCCTAAACTGTTGGAATAATAGTTGTTGGCACTAGACTAAGCTTAAAGTTACTTTGCACACTTAAACCTGCACAATCACAAAGAGTGCAATTTGGCTACATGTCAACATTGTTTTAGTTTAGTCCATTGAACCTGGATTACTATCTGACTGTGTTATCTTTACACAGTCCAAACTACACAAATTAAGACTCAAGCTGCTTACAGAGCCAATAGACTTTATATGTTTAAAATTCACTAAATCTTTTTAACCATTACGTCAGCATCCAAATGTGACTCCTTGTTGTTAAAGTTCACACATGCGGCAGATTAGCTTCTAACACTAAGTTTATGCATTTCATTTACTGTAATTCCTTTGTGCTGATGGTACTATACGATATTCAGAGACAAGCTTGTTCCTCTAACCACTTTCTGTGTCTCACAAGCCATAGAGTCCAGTTGTCACCCATTAAAACCTGATTTTTATTTACAATGTTATAATCAAAATGTGTATATATTAATAACGTTGTGTAGTGATTGGTTTGAATGATTTCTAAGCACAGATGCTGAATTAAGCAGAAATGGAATCTAATTTGAACAATCAAAACTCATTGTGGTACAGAGCACACATTATGTAAATGAGGGTTTAGCTTCTGCCTAAACATCAATTTAAAGTTTCTGACTTTCACTGAGATTGGATTACATTTCATTAGATTACATTTGACTGATAATCTACTAGCAGAAGGTCTAAGTTTCCATGTGAAAATCATGTGCAGAATAAAATGATTAAGCACTTTTTGAACAAATGGGCCCACAAAATGTATACTGTAAGTATGTCTAGACATCCTGCAATGTTGATCCCGATATTGTATCAATATGCAGTTGAAGTAGAAGTAAAAAATAAGGTGTATTAAAAAGATTTTGGAAAAGGGCCAGCATTACTCTTGAAAATAAAATTGTACTACAGAGTAAATTCTGCATTCCTCAACAAAACTTGGAACTTTAAAAGGGTTGAGTTTGACTGAATTGTTTCATTGTGTGACTAGATGTCTACAAACATTTGATTAAGTTCAGCATATATGAGCTTTAATTGTGTATTTAAGTTATTTATCTCATTGTTCTGTAATTGTTCATTGTGGTTGTACGTTAAAGAGATTGGTGATGGTTGAAAAATAATTTTCAGAAATAACTCTGTGGTTAATGTCATGTTTTGTTTTATGAACTTGAAAGGATTTTAAAATCAAATGCCAATTTCTATAGTCACTTTTATCTTGTGTTTATTTAAATAAATGATGATCACTTGACGTTGAACTTTATTCATTAGTGTAAGCATTTTTCAAGACTGCAGGATTTCAGAGCAGCAGAATAACCTCTTATTGATGACAGGAGAGGAACCGGGTGTAGGTGCCTGAACTGCAATCGAACCTGCAGCTAGTGAGGCTTTTATTCAAGTACGGTGTACATCCCTGTGCTGTTTGTTCCTCAGTCCTCAAAGTGGATCTTGTGAGAAAAAGCTGTTTCTATAAAGCACCACGAGGTGAGTAACACATCCTGTTTCTTTTATATGTTAAAAGCTCTCCAAGTGTCTGTTCTGTGTAACTAAAGCAGCTGTTGTAAAGAACACTGAAATAATCTTGGTTTATAGCTGCAGTATTGTGGGTTTCACTCATGACGTAGCTACTTTATATAATTAACATGCAGTTTAATGTAGACAGTTCTGGACTACAAACCAGAAGGTTAATGGTTGAACGTTTCAGACTTTACCTCTAACTTATGACTTAATGACATTTTTAAAACAGAATGTTTATTTCTGCCGGTCCAGCCAGAGGAGCATTTGTGAGGGCACTGTTGTTGGATGAGTGGGCCTTGCTTAAACTTTCTGTTCTAGTTTGTGTTGGGCCTGGTTTAAGCAATAATTTATTATATATGTTTCAGAAAAATATCATCTAAAAAAGTAGCTTTAGTTTTAGTGAAATTTAGATTTTTCCTCTGGGTAATTAAAAAATTCTGAGCTTTAGTCATAGCATTATTTGCTGTACTCCCATCCAAAATTAAAATTTTTAATAGTCACATTTTAATTTGAAGACAGAATGGAAATGGATTGTTTTCTTAACTGTGTTGTTAGATGTAAACTAAGGATTTTAAAAGAAGCAACTAGAGCTGGGGCAAATGTTGTAGGAGAAACTAGAGGAATTACTATGCTGCGCTACAGTGAAAAACTTGATATGTGAAAGTTAAAAAACGCAATTGTTTTTGAATGAGTGATTGCTTTTGAGTTCATTAATTTGTGTATTATTCATTCATTATCTTCCACTTATTCCTTTATGAAGGTCGCTGTGGGGTTCCCCATGCCCATCATGGGGAGAACATCTCGGGCGCTGGGCAGATCCACCCAGGACAGGACGCCAATCTAGTGCTGGGTACATACTCACTCACACAGCCACACACCATCTATCATCTTCCGCTTATTCTCTACTAGGGTTGCGGTCAGGTTTCCCATGCCCATCCAGGGGGGAACATCTCGGGTGCTGGGCAGATACACCCAGGACAGGGCTCCAATCTATCGCTGGGCACACACAAACACATTCACACACTATACAGGGCAATTGGGAGCATTTGATTTAACTGGAATCCATGTTTTTGGACTGTGGGAGGAAACCCTTGCGGACTCGGGTAGAACTCCACCCAGATTGGGATGCAAACCCCACCCAGATCGGGATGCAAACCCCCAGCACTGGAGGCGAACGTGCTAAACACTAAGCCACCCTAACACACACACTATCATTCAATTTACCTTGATACCCAGCGATGGATTGGTGTCCTGTCCTGGGTGTATCTGCCCAGCGCCCGAGACGGTTCTCCCCTGGATGGGCATGGGGATTTGTTTAAACTTAAAGCCAAGTTTCAGCCATGTACTCAGGAAGACCCTGATATGACACTGGCGATATTGAATGTAGTAAGGTAAGAAGTACTTAGTTCCAAAGACATGATGGGGAACTCCAATGCCAAATTTCAGCCTTGGGATGTGATGAGGCAGTATAGAGGTCTCGATTATAGTGGCAACTGTTATTTATAAGGGTTTATTCGTGTTATTTAAATAATTCTAGCTGAAATTTTAAGCTTACATTTTTAATGTGCACTTTAAAATTGAATGCACATTGAATACAACTTTAACAACCAGTAAGACTTTTGTATAAAACATTTATCAATCGTGTTTAATTATAGTCATTCTTCAACTTCACCAACATAAATTTGAAAATTTGAAGAAAAAAAAAAGCACACTTTATACATGTTTACAGAGGCAGACTTTCATAAACAGGTCACTAATACTTTGTTTTTTATACTGTTAAAAAAAGAATTAGAAATGTCTTTATAAAGAGTTGTGTTTTCTCTGATAATTCACACTGAAACAGGAAAAGCCTCATCGCATGTGATTGCAAACAAACATTATGAACCAATTAGATAGAATCAGTTTATGTCTGTAACATTTAGTGTTCTTTAAACACAGTTTAAAGTGTTCTATAATGTGTGTGCGCGTGTCAACATTTCTGATCGAACATATTTGCAGGTTTTAATTGTACAAAATGAGAAGCTTTATCTGTAGGTCAGTCTGAATAACGATTGTAAAAGCTTAAATTATTTAAAGGGAGGGGGGTTAGAAAGATTCAGATCTGTTGGAGAAGCTGCCGGAGGTAGGGGGCATTAGCAAGCTGTCTGTTGACTCGAGACAGTTTGTACAGGACAGGACAGTTGAGAGACACGCAGAGAGACTGCCGATCGGCACTGCTGCTACAGCTTCGACACACCTAGAGACAGACAGAGTCAGTGAGACATTTCCGTGTTCTGCCAAAACGTCACATTAATCATTTTCCTCTAATGTGAAAGATTTAGGACAGCATGCACATCCAATGAGCGAACAACAATTCAGAAATTAAATCAGACCATCATCAATTTAAATGATCAGATATTAATAAATCAACATGGCTAATGTACCATAAAAGCAAAATCATTTATGTCCATGAAGATCATATTGTGCATTAATAAATTATAAAGCAATACGGCACTAGAGGGCGGACATCATTAGGAATAATCTAACAGTGGTCTTGGGCACGACTTGCAAGCTGAGTGCCCTTACACTGCCTCTTGTGGTTTATTCACAATAATGCACAACCTCAAGTGCCTTATTGCTTTTATAAAAATGGTACACTATAATAAGAAAAACAAAGTTTAATTCATAAATAAATGCGTTGACAAAGCAAAATCGCTGATAAACTCTCCTTCCGCGAATTAATCCAGTTTTTTTTTTTAAATGAACCCTGACGAGTAAAAGCTTTACGGTTTAACACTGCCATCTAGTGGCCAATTTACAGAACACAGTTTATGAAAAAGTCCTGGAGAACAATTCATTTCATTTTATACTTTAGCGCATGTATACGAATGTAAAGCGGTCAGAGGTGTGGGTTATTGTAAATGTCACGGCTAGACAAGCAGCTCAGCCAATCAGATTTAAGGAACTACCAGTTTTGTAAACTTTAATAAATTAGTTATTTTTGCAAAACTTTGGACACACTACTTTTTACTTCACTTATCAGTTCCACTTAGTGTGAAGATGAACGTTGTAATTCTACAATTAGTTGTGTAATCTGTTTGTGAAATACAGTACAAACTGTGTTAGTGGTCAGGACCTTAATATTGGCACCACAGGGCAGGTACTATTTAGTTGGTTATTCCTCCATTATTCCTCTTCCAGCAATGTCACTTAGGTGTTTAAATGAAACTACAGCTGCACTAAAATCCCCTTACCGCATCAGTGTCACGGCAGAACTGACAAACAATACACTACTCAAATTGTACCTGTTCTGTAATGCTTCTAAAAATAGAAAACAGAACCAAGAGGGGACCGATGTACTAAAGTCTGACTACAAAATTCCATAGTGTAGTATAATTTCAAAATGTATGTAACATTCATTTAAAGCTTAAAATGATTAATAATCGTTAAAACTCATGGTGCATTTCTGTGTGTGTCTCCTGACCTTTAGCAGCTGCTCCTGCTGCTGTTCCCACAAACGTAGGTCCTGATGCAAAGAGACAGCAACACGCTGAGGTTCTGCTCTACAGCGCTCACAGACACCGAGCTGCGTTAGTTCATCACACACGGGGCAGTGCAGAGTGGTAAAGTACTGCGAGATGGTTCCTTTCCTCCCAATGTCATCACCTGCAACACCACCTGCTGGGCATGATGCCTTCTGCACCTAAACACACAAACATCAGCATAAAGACATACAGAGTCAGCAGCTTGTGCATACAGCGTGCCCAAAATGGGACCCAGATCTTAATTTAATAGCTGTGTTAATACAGCAAATCCAATGTTTTTCAATCAAATATCTGATTCCCGGCCAAACAAATTCATCATGTTCATCTGCTGACTTGTTTAAAAAAAATACATTGCATACGTGAACGACTAGCGACTATTTTTGAAAACTGATGCATTCACAATAAAGAAAATTACAAGCAAATACAAACTGTGAAGAAATTTAAAGTAATCAATAAAACTTGCAATGTGAATAAACAGTGCCATGCAAAAGTATTCACCCCTTTGCATTTTTCACATTTGGTTACCTCACAACCTGGAATTCAAAAGGATCATTTGAGAGTCTGCCTCATTTGATGGGGGGTGAATACTTTTGCAAGGCACTGTAGCTATAACACACTCTCTCTCTTTTTACCCGAGGCAGTGTGTGGTACCAGCTGAAGACATCCACACCAATCAAGCTGAAGATGCGAGCAAGGGGTGGAAGGATCTGTTTGGTGATGTAGTATGTGGAGTTCAGACGCAGACTTGGATCCTGCAGAACCTCCAGGGGCCGCCGTACCAGCTGAATTAAAGGAACACCAGGAGTCCCATACACGATCACATATGGAACCCGTTCTCCAACACGTGGCTCTAGCCGACGATCATACACCATCATTCTCCTGTCACAGGTACACCGTGTATTTTAATGTAAATGAAGAGTTATGATATTATGATTATATAAACAGAGACATTCTTACTCATGTAAAGTATTGCAAAAACAAAACAATAAATCCTTAGCTGAAGAAGCTTGGGCAGCACGGTGTCTAAGTGGTTAGCATGTTCACCTCTTGCTGGGGATTCTGGGTTCGAATCGCAATCCGGGGTTTCCATGTTATCCCCGTGTCCGAGTGGGTTTCTTCCCACAGTACAAAAACATGGATTCAAGGTAAATTGGCTGCTCTAAATTGCTCCTATAGTCTGCGTGTGTGTGTGTGCCCAGTGATGGATTGGCACTCTGTCCTGGTGTATTTGCCCAGCGCCTAAGATGTTCTCCCCTGAATGGGCATGGGGAAACCCCCGCGACCCTCGTAGAGGATTAAGAGGAAGATGATGGATAAATGAATGAAGAAGCTTTACCTTTAAGCTCCAAAAATCAGTACTAGGTAATATGTAATCTTGTAACACACAAACACGTACCTGGTGAGTTCTAGTGCAGGAACACAGGCACCAGGTCTGTAGGAAGCACTTCCACGGTACTCTTTAGCAAAAGTCAGGTCCTGAATACTGGCTCGCCCCTCTAGAACCTTTACACACTGTCTCTGTACATACTGCTTCACCTGAGAGATGTCTCTTGTCTCAAAGAGCAGCTTAACTGAGCGTTCCAGGATCTGCACATACACACATGCAAGCACACGCTACTGAAACAACTTTAACGTTCCCTTCTGATAGAACATTAAATAAAACAGCAATAGAACAGAAACAGTCAAACTGAGTCACTTTTTAAAAACTTTGATTTTTTTAAACTGATCAGGTTAATGGGGGTGATGTTGAGGGAACCTATCACAGCACTAGGACAAATGAATCAAAAAGACATTGGACAAATTACCAGTTTATAGCTCAACAAATAAAACAAAAAAAATGACTTCATCTATATACACTGCTCAAAAAAATAAATGGAACACAAAAATAACACATCCTAGATCTCAATGAATAAAATATTTCAGTTGAAAATCTTTATGTAGTAGATAGTGG
>JAOUQT010047158.1:0-10920 GCA_025769995.1 Xyliphius kryptos
CTCAAGGGCACTTCAGCCATAGTACTTGGTGGGACTGGGAATCGAACTGGCGACCTTTAGGTTACAAGGCTGGTTCCTTAACCACAACTCTACAACTGCCTAAAACTTGCTTTAGCAGCTACAACAGTACCATACATTTTAGAAAAGTTGTTAAGGTCAAAATGGAAAGCATATTCTTTCCTCTTTTCCACAGTCTACATGATTAGTTAAGATCTTTTTTTTATTTATTTTTTTTTTGGTTTTGCACTGAAAATTCGTGAGAGTTTCTAAAAAGTTAAAAGCATTTTACAAAGTTCCTCTTTAGGTCATTACGAGCCCTCCCTAAATGCTGTGATGTAAACAAACTCACTTGTTGCTCATGTAGTTTAATGCCTTATGATGTTTTTAGGTCACATTGTCGTACTAGATCACCTCTGTGTTACATGTAGTGTGGTTTCACCCGCTGGATAAAAGACTGCAAAATTGTGAATTATACACTGTTTGAATTTTTTTCCTTCGTACATACTTTTTTTTAATAATCACTATAGTTTCTTTTTTTTTAAAGTAACATTAAAAATTTTTTTTTAAAATTTTTTTTCAATAACAGCTATCATCTGTTTGCTGATCGCTTTGATTTACGGCAATAGGGAGACGGCATACCTTTTAATCTAAATATCCTGCAGTACAAAAGAAAATCTTTGGCCTCTTGTCTTTAAAACCTCAAAACACTATTCAAACATGAACTCCTGACTCAATTCCATTCTTTGTGAAGTGCTGTATTTACTGAATTTAAAGAACAGAAATGGTGTTTACTTGTTCCTTGATCTGTATTGATCCTCTCACTCTCAGATCCAGCAGCGCAGATATTTTCAGAAGCTGCCGCTACAGGCCAATTTCTACCCCATGCCCACTATGGCCTACATCCAGGACAACCAGGATCGCCTGACTCTGCACACAGCCCAAGCTCTGGGGGTCACCAGCCTCGCCAGCGGTCAGTATCCTGCAAGACAAACAAGAGGAAGGAAAACCTGTCTGTTTCCTCACATTTTGCATGGCAGGATGTAAAGAGATCATCCGTGTAATCTTTCGTGTTCCTCTCTCTTGGATTTCCATACAGGTCAGTTGGAGGTGATTCTGGACCGTCGACTGATGCAGGATGACAACCGAGGTCTGGGACAGGGTCTAAAAGACAACAAGAAGACGGCAAATCGCTTTCGGCTTCTGCTGGAGAGGAGAGCCAGCAATAACGTGGTAAGTGGAATCAGATGCAGCCATTAGGTGGCATTGTTTCGCTGTAACTAAGGTTACACTGACATCCTGCTGGTTAATCACTGTAGAGAAATATCCTAATGATCAGGAATTAAAGTAAAGCTTTAAGGTTTGTCATTTAGATTACTTATTAGTCAAAAATCTAAACTTATTTTACAATAAATTTGTATGTAATTTAATTGTTTTTATATTAAAAAGTCTACGGTCAGCTTTTAAACAACGAATTATTTAACCTGTTTGGGTGCAGATAGCAAAATCCTATAACAGAATACAGGATATTTAAGATTGATTACAATTTTGATGTTTAAGGAACTACAAATATTGGTTATTTGGTAGAAATTATTTTCCAGACACAAAAATTTGCCTAATATAGTTATTTAGGTGGCTTCACCAGTATAACAGAATATAAGGTATAAACATTTTAATCAAAATGAATTGTAAAATAATACAAATTAGTGGGTGTGTGGGTTTTTGTTGTGTGGTCTGCTCTATAAACAGTGGTGGTAAAGTGTGCCACCTAGTGAATGAACTAAATGATGATTAAATGGATCCATCTTTCAGCTTTGATTTTTTTTTTTTTTTTTTTTTTAAATATATTTATGTGTATGCACTTCACTCTCATTGGCTGATTATATCGCCCCAGCAGTTTGTGTTTTATTTATATAACTAAAATCAAAATAAGCTAATCTTAAAAGAACAAGCAGTTGTTGTCATCCTGGTTAAAAGAAGGTAAAAAAGCTTATTTGTAATTTGTAATGTGGAAGGAATCCTCTCCTCTGCTCAAAGCGGGCATAACTCTGGCATTACTCGGGTCTGTCGGCTCTGTAAGCTCTCATTTCATCTCATTTTCCTCATTTTCTGTGTATCACATTTTTTTCCTGTCATGTTGCTGCTTTCACTCAATCCCTGTTCCTGCTTCCTCCTCACTGCATGCAGCCTGAGGGCTCTTATGCCAAAGTCAGCCACATCATAAATAAAATCATCGCCCATGTTTTAGGAAACGGCAAAAAAGAGGTAATGTCGCTCCTGCAGAGGCTGAGCTGCTGGCTGTAAACTTTCTAGCTTTAGCTGAATAAGTAGCTCCCCGTTTTCTGATCGTTACCTTCCCTGGTCTGTGTGTATGTTTGAATTGTTGATGAAGTCATGTATTTTATACTTTCCCTGTAGAAATGCTAATTTAGGAATTAGTTGTAAAGCAATTGGACTTTTGATCCATAACATTATTCGTGTTTAAATATTAGATGTTGCTGCTGATGGTCAGTTCAGTGTAATGACTTCCCTATCGTTTATTTTTTGTAATTGAGGAGCTTGTTTCAGTTGACTCTGTTAATACATTTTAATGAAGTTTTATTCCCCCAGGTTGTTGACCGTGGATCAGTCAGCTTTCCTTCTTTGCTGAGCCACATCACCTCATCTATCTTAAACCACGAGGTGCTGGTGCTGCCAGTCAATCTAAAGAAGGAAGGAGTTCCTCGAATCCGTACCTTCTCACCTCTTGCCGCACCGCTGCCTTGTGACTTCCATCTGCTCAATCTGAGAAGCATCCAAAGCCAGGTGATCAGCGCTTCACTCAGACTTGAGTTCACCAGGTTTATGGGTATTCAGCATGGATGCTCTTTTCAGAACAAGAAAAGTGGACAAGTGTAAAAATATACATGAATATACCGCTCGCCTTTCCAATGAACAGGTTTATAAATGTCAATCCCAACCCCATTAACCATAATGTTATCTCTGGTATAACAAAAGCCTTAGAATGGCATTAGGCTAAATAAACCTTTTAGCTTTATTATGAATTAAGGTCTCACTAATGGTTTGCTGGATTACCAACTGCTCTGTAACACAAATTTCCAAATTGTGTGGTGTTTACAGGATGCTAATACTCCATCTCCCTATACGGCTCTCCTGCTGCATCGGCTGGGTCTGGATTGTGGCCTTGAGCTCAAGAACCCTGGTTTTAACTGCACCACCACTCAGGGGAAGGTCAGTGCTTACCCGAGAATCTGTACACCATATGAAGTGTGGTGAACGTTACACACATCATAGACACACACTATCCAACTAAAGCATTCTTTCAAAACAATTTAGAATTTAGTGCAGCTCAGTCACTGATTTGTTTTGGCCTAATAAACGTTTGCCCTTTAAACGCCATTTGTTCAACGTACTGCATTCCGAATAACATGCAAACAATGGACCACGCCTCGCCACCATAATAGAATAGAGGTATTCATGTAGACAGCGTATCGTTGAGCAGACTGTAGAACTATGCTTCCGTGACTAAGAACGACAGATAGCACATCTACAAAGGTATTCCGATGATGACGGTTACAGCCATGTGGCAAAGTTTGAGAGCAGCAGCTTGATTGAACTTTTTCCAGAAATATGCGACTGATCGTAACAGTTACCTGATGCAGGAACTTGCATAACATTTGAAGAAATTGTTTCATGTGAAGCGGTGGCCATGTTGGGAAACAAAAGGGGGGTGGGGCTCAGTCATGCGTATCCCGTAGTTTGGCAGGAAAAAAGGGAATGGGGCTTTAGGACTGAGTCCTGATCTACATGTTCCCATTTTTTCACATCTGTGCACCACAGATCTAGATCCTGCTCATTTAGTGCAGCATCACTTTGCAAGAACAGTTCAGATGTTGTGTTATTAAAATCATCAAACCATACAAATGGTTTAAAGCACTGTGTGGTAACTTTTATATGTTCTCAGTCAGTTGATATTACATGTCCACAGTGTTTCTTTAACTGTTCAGACAGTTCTTGTGATCTGAGTCATGTCTGACTGCTCAAAAACCGAATAATACAATTTAAACTGTTTGCGTATATTCATAAATATTACATAAAGCTTCATTCTTTGTGCAGACCTTGATCAGTAAAGGTTGGCAACGGAACAGCCCACTTGGCAGAGCGTTGATGAATGTTTTTATGAGACGTCGACTGAGAAAAAAATAATTTTTTTGCTGCAAGCATTAAGAAAAACAGTAGAAGTGTTGTCTAATGATAATGTCCAGTTAATATCAACTGCAATATTTAAAAATCCTTTTACTTTCTGACTTCTGTACTTGGCGTGCTTTGTGTAATATGGAGGAAGTCAATGAATGTAAACATTAGAACATGAAATACAGATCTGAGAAACATTTAATTAACTTAACAACATTTAGAGGTTAAATTGGGTGATTTAGGATTTAATATTAGACTTTCATAAACCAGTTTAGCAAGTTCTGTTTGTTCAGCAGTAATAGATTAAGATTATTTCTTAATTGGGTAGATCCGGTCCTTAAATCTGATTTGCTGAGCTGTTTGACCAGCCGTGACATTATTGATACAAATGTGACGCACTTAAAGGAGTGCATTATTGTCAATGTGTGATATACAATACATTTATAGCCTGATGTTTTTTTTTATAAACTGCATTCTGTAATATCGCCACTAGATTGCAGAATTGTTGGGGAAACGTTACCCAGCGATCAGCATTTATAGACCAATTTATTGGCGATTTTGCTTTCAATAAATGCATTTATGAATCAAACCTTTATTATAGTGTGTTTGTAACAGTTTCATAAAAGCTATAAGGCACTCAAGGTTGTGTATTATTGTGAATAAATCACGGGAAAGATGTGTAAGGCACAATGCAAACACCTCTTTCCCATGATTTATATACAATAATACACGCCCTTTCACCCCTTATTGCTTTAATATCATGATAAACATCCAATCGGCTTATGGTCGGTGTTTCGCAGTATGTGGTAATCATGGTGATTAATGAGTTATGACCTTTCTACGCTTCTGTGTTTCCAGTTGCCCGTGTCTGGACTCTTTCGGGGTTTGGATCTGCAGTCATTGCAGCCCATGTCCTTGACACTGATGTATGCCGGTACTCCGGTCTCCAACAGCTCCACCATCAGCCTAGAGCCCATGGAGCTCTCCACCTATAAGATTAAGCTGCATTAACTTGCGTCACACTGAAGCCTAAATACAGCTGGAGGTGCTGAGTGACTGAACATGCTCAGAGTCTCAGACTGGGGCCAAAGAGCTGAACAAACCCTAAGGACAAGCCTAATGAGTACAGATGCTGCCAAGGCTCTTTTGAAATACTCATGAAAGAGAGATGGCAGTAGCAGTTCACAGCAAATGCAGTAGCTGTCCCAGAACTAAGGGACAAAAAGATGTGAAGAATGAATGTCGTTTTTTTTTTTATTGTTTCGAGTATGTTTGGCAGAGGGACTGGCAATCATCAGCTTTTTATTTGATCAATTGCTGCTTGATGAGGGTCAAATTTTAGACTTTATTTTTCTTGTCCTGGCTGGAACCACTGACTATATTTTTCGTTACACCAACCCCCCCCCCACCCCCCTTCTCTCTTGTATAATGCTGACCTTTTGGGGCTACGTGCTTAAAAATCAATGTCTTTGGCTCGTCATGAATCGGTGGGATTGAGTGCAATATGTGAAACTTCTCCTGGGGTTGTGCATAAGCTTTGATATTTTTTTTCTTTTTTTTTCTTCTTCTTCTCCATTCTGCCAAACCTGTGCTTAATGGTGTCTGTTTTTATACTTCAGTCCAGTGTGCCGCTTGCCACAGCCGCATGCTTGTCAAAGACCAGGTGGATGGGGCTGATTTGAGTTCATACCGTTTTCATTTTCTAATCGTTACTTTTCATCGCTCACATTCCTCATATGCTGCTCTCTCTCTCCAGACGGATCATCTACCATTCAGTTTTACCCACTTCGATGTCTGCTACAGCTGGTGTGGTATATTTAAAATATGCAGTACACAATACCTCTCATGTCTTCATAAGAACCTTTAGGTGTGCAATATAATGCAATGCAGAACATGTTGGTGGCCACGTTAAGGAGAGAATGTGCTTCGACTGCATCTTGTACGTACACTACTGGGTCATTAATCAAGTGTTAGCATCGCGTATGGAGGCACAAATCCCCCATCACTTGGGATCAGAAACTGAATTGAACGTAAGGAGTGAAAGTGCAGCAATTACATTACATTGGTGTCGTCCTGATGGAGACTCAGTCCAGGATACTTTAAACGGATGCGAGTCTGCAATAAAACTGCCATTGAGGAAGCCGGGATGAATCCCTGAGGATGTTTTGTTATTTGTTTTGTCTTTTAGTTTTATGTCTTTCTTCCCAGCTAACTGCACTACTCTCATGGAAAAAGCTTCTTAAAAAAACGTGTAAATTTCTGTGAAAGCCGCCGAGTTACATTATAAGCGTCTATGCTACGGGGCAGGGGTTCAGTAGCAGTTATGAACCTTTGGAAGAGAGTCAGCATTTATGGCTGTGGACCTGGGCGGTTTGGAAAATGAGCGAACAATTAGGAATGAACAGTTTAAGTGTGTCATTCGTAAATTCCGTTTATTCGAGAGGAGAAAACACTTACATGGTGGAAGAACAGTTGTGAATTTAGTTTTTCTTTCTTTTTTAAATTACCCTGAAACTGAAGCAGGCATTGCACTTACTTTTTACTTACTTGGAAAATTGCCTGTAGCGATTTCTCATTTGTGTATTTTCAGAGGAATAACTGCATTTTTTTGGTCTCTTTTTTATTTTGTGGAAACAATTGATTTCGCTCCCTGGAAGGGCATTCATAAAAAATACATGAAAAGAAGAAAGCAAATATTCAAAAGTAGCTGAAGTTGACATTTAATAAACATCAACTGTGGCGATATTTGATTTTACGATGCCTCCTGGTTGAATTGTGTCACAGCTGAACTAAAAGCAGGCTGTTAGTGAGATCCAGCCGAGGCTGGTTAGCAACATTAACGTGACGACAAAACCAATGTGACATGTTCTGCTCGTGGTGAATGCATGCGACGTTACCTTGCAGCCTGGCAATTTCTAAACACACAACAGCCTGTTCTGTAATCTGTCACTCAGATGAGATTGGTGCACCTCCTGTAAACCTTTCGGTAAAGAAAGCAGTGACGTTAATGTCCATTCGGGATGTCAGTATAATGCTGATGCTAATGATTTTTAAAAAAACAAACCCAAACTGTTAAAATGTGTCAGTTGACACTGAAAAAGGCACCTGTTCCTTTTATTGTAGCCTCTAGCTGCATGTCTCCAGTAAGCAGGCAGGGGGCAGTAGTTTCATTAGATTATAGTGAAATCTCAGTGGAGTTCCTCCTGTGATGATGTCCTTTTTATCTACCACCCACATTGTAGAAGGGCATCAATTACCTATCCTGTCTGATATCTAGGTCCATTGAAAGCTTGCTAGTCTGAGAGAGAGGGAGAGAGAGAGAGACGTTTGTAGTCTGGCAGGACCCACACTAACCTATTGACTCAACAACAAAAGACTTTTGAAGTGGTTGCATTAGTGGTGTAACGAGAGTGAAATTGGGCCGCTTGCTGTTTACAGATGAACACGTTGTGTCTGCTGATATGCAGCTCTTCTTTTTGAAACACAAATTGATGATTTTGTTGTAAGACCTTCAACGGCGCAAGACTGACAATAAGATTTACAAAAAAATGGACAAAACCCCAAACCTGTAATACTGCAGCATCCACTCATTCACCTTTAATCCCCTTTATTTCCAAAAGAATATTATGTAGTGAATTATTCTCAGTACTACAGTGACGTTAATGTGAGTGCGATGTGTTGCACTGATGGATCAGATGTTGCAGTGCTGCTGGAGTTTTAAAGCTTTTGTGACACTGCTGCACTGAGAATAATCCAATTTAAGATGTCCAGCTAGCTGCAGCTGAGGGCAACATCTTGCGAGGATCCTGTGAGGATACAGCAGAACAAGCTTGATGTGTTTGGCTACTGTTTTCGAAAATTTAAATGCACTCGTACTTAGTGGAACACACACACTAACCCCACCAATGCGTTAGTCAGTCACTGCAAGGCAAGTTTATTTATAGAGCACCTTTCATACAGAAGCAATTCCGAGTAATAAAAATAATGAAAGCCTCTTAAATCATCAAAATAGTGCATGGAAATATGAATAATAAGAAGCAATTAGAGCAATCAATAAAAACGCATAAAAAGAGTAAAACAAAAGATGAATAGTGATTTAAACCAAGCCTTAAGTTTTTTTCAGCTGTTTCCATTTGAGAGCAGCATGGTGGCTAAAGGCTGCTTGACTCAGAGGGCTGTAGATCTGATAAATACATTGGTCCTATACCATCAAGACAATTATAAATCTGTAACAATACAAAGTCTATTCTGTAACTGACCAGTGTAAGGGTTGTCAGCTGACATGTTTTTTTTGGAAGTCCAGTCAAGAGACCATTGCCATAATCGTGCTAGTAATGAAAGTATGGAAAAGGTTCTACAGGTCTGGTTTAGTCAGGTATTATTGATGTTCTTAAATTGATAAAAAGCTGAGCTAGTAACTGTTTTAATATGACTACTGAGATCCGAGTCCATTAATACACCTGTGCTTTAGAATTGAGGGCTCTCGAGTCAATATATGCAGCCGACCTGTGTCTCTTATTAATGTTCCCAAATCAAACACACACAGTGCTGAGAATCATCCTCCACCCAAATAATCATGCCATTGTAAGCACATCTGATCTTGGAAGCCAAGCATAATTGGGACAAGTAAGGCTTGTGGTTAAAGAACCAGCCTTGCTACCTGAAGGTCCCTGGGTTGATTCCCGGTCCCAACAAATACTAAGGCCGAAGTGCCCTTGGGCAAGTTACCTAACCCCAATTGCTCCCCAGGCGGCAGCTTGTACAAGGTCAGTGTGTTCGTGTGTGCTTTAGTGCAGGGATGGGTTTAAATTGGAGGACTAATTCCTCTGCGTGTGAGTACAGACAGCAAAATAGATCACTTTATCCCTTTAATACCTGCTTTGTGGTGATCCAATTTATTAGAAACAACGGGGATTAACAAAGTATCACAAGAAACAGATGAACTATTGTAATTGTAGAACTATATGGAATGTGGAATTGATAAAACGAATGTAGAAATTGAGAAGTACCTTAAAAAAGTGCCTTATTGGTATTAAAATATCTCATTTTAAAATGAGCTTAAAAAAAAAAACAAATCGTCCACCTCAATCTTCAGATTTAAAGTGTTAATGCATCAAGAATCAGTAAGCCAGAAAAACAGCGTGTTGGGTGAAAAATTACAGATGCAAGATGAAAAGTTTTTTGGTTGATACTACAAGAGTTAAATTTAAGCCACTTGTTACTGAACCTTGAAATTGAGAGTCTCAGAGTCTTTTTTTACTTTATGTGAATTTCCATAACTCCAGGTCAGAATTCACCTGACTCTGCTAATCCTAATTAAAACTCTGACTGGCTTATGTTGGCAGACTGCCTCCAACAGCTGCAGTCCACCATATGGCCAAAGTTCGTGGACACCACACCTGCAAATTATAGTCAGATATATGAGCATTAATAAGGCCTTGATCTCCCTTTATCCTCTGTAATCGCTTCCACCACAATATTCTACTTGGGCTTTAGAACAATACTCAGAGGATTTGTTCATTCTCAATCATCACATTATTTATGAGGCTTTTGGCAGCATTAAGTCAATAAAATCTGACTCCTAAGCAGAATTTGTACATTCTTAAGTGTGTTTAGTTTTAAGGAACAGTGCAGAGCAGTAAGATCAAACAGAAAACAATCTTCAAAGAAAATAGAGCTGCGAACGGCATGGAACTTGAGCTCTAAACATACTGGCAAAGCTACATGTAAAGACACCATCTATCCATCTGTTATCTGCTGCTTAATCCTATACCCCATATATAATCCCAAATAAAATACAGACAATGCTGAAAATCATCCTCCATTCAAATTATCATGCTTGCCTGGTTTGATGCCTACGCTTTCACAATGCTTGACTGGCCGGCCGACTTGCTGGACCTAAACCCAATTGAGAATCTATAGGGTGTTCTTAAAAGGAAAATGAAGGGCACCAGACCCAACAACAAATAAGAGCTGACAGCAAGCATCAAGGACGTCTGGGCTTCCATAACTCCCAAGCACAGCAGAAGGAATCATGAAGTTCTCTAAAATGTTCTGGCAGACTCTTGTGATGACCTTGGATTTAAGAAAGTAGAGTTTACCAACAGCTGCACCGGACATTGCACCCCAAATCATGACTGACTGTGGAGATTTCACACAGGACCTCAAGCAGTTGGATTCTGTTCCTCACCTTTATTTAAAACATTCATGCCCTGCAAAATTTTCCTTCAATCCATGTTCTTAAACTGTGGCAGGAAACTGGAGAACCCGGAAAAAACCTATGCAGACACGGGAAGAACATGGAAACTCGCCCCAAAACGGGATTCAAACCTGGATCCCCCAAAGTAGAGAAAGACACGAACGGGAGCTCTTATGCCAGTTTATTTTCCGTGCACCCATAACAGTCATTATCTTGTGAGGTTTCATGCAGTAGAGCATTAATAGGTTCACTAGATGTTGGAAGTCAAAAGTCCTGGCTCACAGAGCCAATAATGTTGGTTTGAGGTCAGAGATCTGTGCTGAACAATCAATCTCTTCCCCTTCAAACTCAGCCATTCATGCTGAGACAGAAAAAGGCCTTCCCTAAACTTCTCCCACAGACTTGTAAGCATACAATGGTCCAAATAGTATGTACTTGATTTCACATGTGACAATGGAACTCAACACCACAGCCTTATTCAATAATAAAGATGTCTAACTCTGTACTGCTACATTATATAATATTACTTA
>JAOUQT010047166.1:0-10920 GCA_025769995.1 Xyliphius kryptos
TTCCACTGAAGTTGGATCAGCCTGTCATTTGATTTTCCACTTTGATTTTCAGTATGATTCCAAATCCAGACCTCCATAGGATAATAATTTTGATTTACGTTTTGATAATTTTTGTTATTTTTTTTTCATCTACTTAATAAAGATTTTGAACTGAAATATGTTATTCTTTGAGATCTAGGATGTGTTCGACTCATTATATATAATTCAGGATGTGTTTGCTGCCACACATCAATATCAAATTAGTCAACACAGAAGAAAATAGAAAAATCCAGAAGGAGGTCTCGTTAATTTCTCTGTAGTTTCTCATAGACAACAATGGGATCAAAAATAAAGACAAATAAGGCTTCAGTATAAATCTCATGCTCCTCAAATGTGTCACCTGACTTTTAGCAGAAATCTCAATAAAGTCTCACATTGTGCTCAGATTTGCCAAAATAAATAACTTGTTTACTGAGGACAAGCATCTCAATAACAACATTCCTTATCCGATGTCTAAGAACTATTTTAGTCCTAAGTGGCTTACTTCTATCCCTTATTTACATATGTATTTACATTTGCAAAATCCAGGGTTTTTGCAGTATCATGTCTCATCTTTGTCTGTAAATTTTTGCATTAGGCTGAAAAATTCATTTGAACTGTAAAGAGACTAATATAACATTTTTGTTCTGGTACAATAAAGGTTAATGTTTAAGAAATAAAAAATTTCTTTGGGAACCCAACAGAGATTAAACTAATTCCTTTAAAACAGTGCCTCACCGTGCCTCATCCGCACCTCACCTGGTAGTACGCATGGAACCCCAGGATTGGTGAGAAAACAGCAAAGCCCTGCCATCTCTCACACAAAATGGTGGACACCACTTGGACGCCATATCTTTTAAAATGGTTGTCACACATCCCCTCGCAAAATTCAGTCGTCCAGGCTGACTACACAGTCCACAGTACATGCGCAACTTCAGTATTGCAAAAATCAGCCTGTAGTGAGTCCGGAGCCATCATCCGCATGAACACTCTCAGCCCGATGGGCCCCAGCACATCCACAAAAATCTCAGTGCCAGATCAAACTTATCCAACACGTTGGATAAGCTTGTTGTACCAGCAGCTCCACAACCACCGTTGTTTTCTCGAC
The DNA here is from genome assembly GCA_025769995.1 of Xyliphius kryptos. NCBI lineage: Eukaryota > Metazoa > Chordata > Actinopteri > Siluriformes > Aspredinidae > Xyliphius > Xyliphius kryptos. The sequence continues at coordinate 1,127 of JAOUQT010047166.1, forward strand.
CCTATTGCCGCTTATTTGTTCCCTCACCATCAAAAGCTGCTGTGCTGTTTACTCTGGTCCCTTAGTATGTTCTTATTGACTTACCTGTTTCACACTGCCAGCTTATTTTCTCATGGCCAACGCCCTTGTTTTGCCTAGGTCACCAGCCTAGCGCTCTGCACAGACCATCCCAACACTTCTGACACCAATGTGACGACACATGGTGGAGAAATAACCCCGACACTGGTTGCCATCACAAACAAATACCTTTTATTAATACTTACCCAGAACACATTTAAACCCATGCCCCCCTTAAATAAACTGCAGCCAAACCCAGCAATGTCAAAAAGGCTGACACACGCGGTCGTTACAAAACCATTAATCTAAATGGGATATTTTGTTTTAAAAATATATTATATTTAAAATAAATGAATCCAATGCAGGTTCTGTTGTTTCACACAGTATTGCTCATTTGCTAGTAAAACACTGATTTCAGAGAGCTCTTACAACTATGTTGTAAGTTATACTCTTGCAGTGAGTGATGCAAAAGTCACATCAGGGATTGTGTAGTATTATCTCTGTGTTTACACACATTTTCAATTAAATTTTTTTTGTTTATAGTTTCATATTTGTCACAATGCTATAGTGATTACCAGAAAGTGACTTTCATAATTAATTATGGAGTAACTAGAACTTACCGTGATACTACTAGAGACATGGTTTCTTTCAAAACTTTAGGGACTCTATTATTGCTGTAAAATGATTCATTTACTAGTTAGGTGTTAAAGTAAAAATTGTCACATCAAAAAATACCTTTTTTTAATGTCACACCACATATCATTGTGTGTATACAAATATCAAATAGCTTTAATCTAAGTGCCTATTGTCAAGGAGATGTTAAAAAGAAGTGCATTTTACATTCCAATTTATCAGTCACAAAGCCATTCAAACATGTAAATGTATTATTGAAAATTTTAGGTAGCCTGTCAAAGTATACCACTTTTTAACTAAAGCGTAGCCCTTTCCATGTTTCAAGCACATCTCAGAACTGCTTCTGAATTGCTGTCAATAGACCTATTATGTTTTTGGAAACCTATAGTAGATGCATACTACATATGCTGTACCAATGTGACAAAGTACTACTGTCTCATTGCGCCTGTATATAAAATAAATGTTACAAATCCTACTTGCTTACAGCTGGATTATAGAGTTCTGCTTTATTGGTGGATGACTTCATAAACCTTCAAACATGCACAGTGAGCACTGGGAACATCTCCAAATCCAGCATGGTTTTATATCTCTGTTGGACCGGTGGGACCCTGGTATAGATTCCTTTGCCCACTTACACAAGAATTCAAATAAAAGTTCACCCTGGTCTAATAAGATTAAGTCAGCTCACCAATTACCTTAATCTACATATGAGATAGGGATGTACGTTAGGTGAGAGCCGTGTTGACACTGGTTTAAAGGATGGGTTAATAACAAACCGAAGCAACCCTGGCTAGGGGCAGTGTTATCGACAGATTCCCTCAGCGATGCTTTGTTGTCATTTCAGGCATACAGTTAATGAAATGTGAGCGCAGCAATCCATAATGCTTCACAGTCCAAGCTTCGGTTTGAACGGGCACATGAGTATTTTTGACATGCACATCTAGAGTGACAAGCCAAACACTCACATTGAAGCAAAAGGGCACTAAGAAAAGCTATGGTTTTTTAATTTACGCATGAGCTCCTTAGAATACATATTCTTATATCTGAATAAATTGTTCTTTTTAAGACTTTTGTCTGATAATGCTATAGTTGTGTGCATTGCAAAACCAATACTGTGGTGGTTTCCTTTTCATTAATAAAACATTTTATAAACATTTTATAACATGGTCATATGTGCAAGTGTTCTTATAAATCATATAATCTTCATAATGTAGTATTGGTTGTGGGCTAAACCATTACATAATTTATTAAAACATTTGCACAGTCTATGTGTATTGTGTGCTATGTGCTCCTTACCTGTTTGTTTCGTCCCGGTTTTACTTAATTAACTATTTGCCTTCATTGTCTCATTTTTAGTTAATTAATTGCCGTTGCTTATTTGTTCAGTTTGGTTACTGTGTCTGGGACTTTTATCATTTATATCTGGGGATTCCGTTAGTCTGGCAGACCGGCATTAGTTTCGTTATGCATTGTCCGTTTTCCCCATGTTGTGTTATTCCCTGTGTCTTTACTCCAATAAACTCGTTCACTTACCTGAGCCTCCAGGATCTATTCAACACGTTCTGCGCACCACAATGCGGGCTCTACAGCGATCGTGACAGAAAGCCGGTCTCATATGATTTGGATCCAGGATCGCTTTTGTTCCTGTAAGTAATACCTTTTTGTATTCTGGCCGTAGTGCTCGTGTTGCATAGTTCGGCATTAGCCCTGCCTATCAGACTTTTGTTTTCTGTCCGCTGCATGTTGAGATGCCGAGGTGTATTTAGGCTTTCACGTTTAGATTACATTTAGGCTTTTTTTTTTCTTTTAAGTATTTGGTTCACTCTTCCCAATTATGTCCGACCCGTGGTGGTGGGATGCTGAGATAGTGTCCCGAGACGAAGGTGAATCTAACTGCTCTGAGGAGAGTCTCGACTCGTGTGTCGACTCTGAGGATGATTAAGTTAATTCCTTTCTCTCGGAACACTTTCTTCCACTCCACGTACTCCTACAGTCTCCTGATTTGTGTCCCACTTCCTGTTCTCACCCCAAATAGCAGTCCAAGCCCATGCATAGGACTACTTACACATCTGAAAAAACGACCTGTTCATGTTACATTTCTCCTTACACCTGCCCCAGACATTTTAGCTCCATGCTGTCCAGAGAAATAACAAACAAATCAAATCAAGTGTAGGCAAAAAAAAAAACAATGTTCCAATAAATGTGTTTTTGTAATTTTGTGTTATGGTGTTACATGTCACTTTAAGAAACAGACATTTCTTTAGTCAATTAAAAAAGGCATGCTGGCATGTTTTCATTAATACAATTGACAGTAATTCAGAAGAGGAAGAGGCAGATTTACACAAGTAGTATCAGAGCAAGAATATTAACTAAATCAGTGTCATGCTGTGCATGCTATGGCATGTCACAATGACTGAAAGCCAATTAACAATTTAGTTGTTAATGCCACTCATGAACTGACAATGACTTTTCTCCCTAAATTATATGATATAAATAACACATACAGCAACACTGTTAATGTATTTACAACAATTATTATTATTATTCATTCATTCATTATCTATCCACCCATCCATCCATCCATCCATCCATCCATCCATCCATCTATCCAATATCTTCCACTTGTCCAGGGTTCGGGTCGCGGGGGCAGCAATCTAAGCAGAGAAGCCCAGATATCCCTCTCTCCAGCCACCTCTAACAGCTCAACTGGGAGGATTCCAAGGCGTTCCCAGGCCAGCCGATGTAATCTTTCCAGCGTGTCCTGGGTTTTCCCCGAGGTCTTCTCCCAGCTGGACTTGCCTAAAACACCTCCTTGGGGAGGCGCTCAGAAGGCATCCTTACCAGATGTCCGAAACACCTCAACTGGCTCCTTTCAACGCGCAGGAGTAGTGGCTCAACTCCGAGTCCCTCCCGGATGACTGAGCTTCTCACCCTATCTCTAAGGGAGATCACAGACACCCTGCGGAGGAAACCTATTTCGGCCGCTTGTACTAGCGATCTCGTTCTTTTGGTCATTACCCAAAGCTCATAACCATGGGTGAGGGTAGGAATGTAGACCGACAGGTAAATCGAGAGCCTTTCCTTGTGGCTTAGCTCCTTCTTGACCACAACAGACCAGTACAGAGTCCACATCCCTGTTTACCATGCGCAACCAATCTTTCAATCCTTAACATCACTCGTGAACTAGACCCCGAGATACTTGAACTCCTCCACTTGAAGCTAGAGCTCATCCCTGACCCAGAGAGGAAACTCCACCCTTTTACGACTGAGAACCATGGGCTCAGATTTGAAGGTGCTTATTCTCATCCCGGTTGCTTCACACTTGGCTATAAACTGATCCAACAAGATCTGAAGTTCACAGCTTGAAGATGCTAACAAGACCACATCATCTGCAAACAGCAGTGACGTGATCATGAGGTCACCAAACTGGACACCCGCAATTACCTAGCTGCGCCTAGAAATTCTGACCATATATAAAATATACAGAATCGGTAACAAAGGACAGCCCTGACGGAGACCAACTCTCACTGGGAACAAGTCTGACTTACTGATGTCCATGCAAACCAAACTCCTACTTCGCTTGTACAAGGACTGAATGGCCCGTAGTAGGGAGCCATGTACCCCATACTCGCGAAGCACCTTTAACAAAATACCTTAAGGAACACAGTCGAATGTGTTTGCCAAGACCACAAAGCACATGTAGACTGGTTGGGCAAACTTCCATGATCCCGCAAGGATCCTGGAGATAGTGAAGAGCTGGTCCAGTGTTCCACGACCAGGACGAAATCCGAATTGTTCTTCCTGAATCCGAGGTTATACTATAAGCCAGACTCTCTTCTCCAGTACCCCTGCTTGACGGCAACTCACCACCAGGTGGTAATCAGTTGGCAGCGTAGCTCCTCACTTCACCCGACGTCAGTGTCCGACGAAACAATAACAAAGTTGATCATTGAACTGCAGCCTAAAGTGTCCTGGTGCCATGTGCGCTTATGGGCACCCTTGCGCTCGAACATGGTGTTCATAATGGGCAAACAGTGATTTGCACAGAAGTCCAACAACTGAACACCACTTGGGTTTAGATTGTGAAGGCTAATCCTCCTAAATACACCTTTTCAGATCTCACTGTCTTTTTGCCCACGTGAGTGTTGAAGTCCCCCAGTAGGACAACAGAGTCTCCTGGGGGAGCATTTTCCAAAACCCTCGCCAGAGACTCTAAAAAGGCTGAGTACTCTGAGATGCCATTCGGCACATTGGCATAAACAACAGTCATAACCCGTTCCCCAACCCAAAAACCCAACATGCATGCGTCAAGTCGAGGAGCTATGAGAAGACCCACACCTGCCCAACGCCTCTCGCCATAGGCAACTCCAGAAAAGACCAGAGTCCAGCCCCTCTCAAGGAGCTGTGTGTTGAGGTGAGCCCAATAATATCTAGTCAGTATATCAACTGAATATATCTTTTATATAAATATTTTATTTATTTAGATCTAGGATGTGTTCTTTTAGTGTTCCCTTTATTTTTTTTTAACCAGTATATATATATATATATATATATATATATATATATATATTAATACTTAAATTAATATTACATCTGAATTCACTTTAAGACTGCCTGTTACCTCAAGTTTCTTTTTTTGTATTGTTTTGTTTTGTTTTTCACTTATAATTCAGCAGGGTTTGTGAGAATATTTGTATGAAGCCCAACAGACTTTACAGTGGTCACATTACATTCAAACAGACAGAAATGTCCTTGCATTCTCCATTTCTAAATCCTGACTTACTCAACATTTTTCAGCAGATTACTGAACACAATTCTCCTGAGGCTAACGGTGGTGTAGATTACACTACTCTTGCTGACTTTTAGGTTTATACAGTTGGATATTATGCTTCAGTGTGACTGCTTGAGCATGGAAAGCTATTCATGAAGTGGTGCATATCCAGTTTTTGTTTTTATTTGTCCTGCAATAAAGAATTTGCCAGTTTTATATTTTATATTTACTATCCCCTGCTTTGAGAGCTTATATGTTACTGTAGGAAACACAGAGGATGAGCAAGTCACACTGATGTCTTATAGCAGGAAGACCTTTGGATTAAATCTCGAGCAGTGCTGTTTGGGTCGTATGAGTTAGCCTGTTTTTAGGTGCTTTATTTTTTCCATGATGTATGGTACTATGTATTTCTTATATAGTAAATGCTATATAGTTCATAACAAATTAGGTAAAGACTAGACCATTTCAATCCCAAAAAAGCGACAATGTCACAAGGTAAATGAACTTGAATTTACAGCTTGTGCTCAGATTTTTGTTACTCAGCTACATCCCACATGCTCCCATCTTTTTGCACTCACTATTGGATTTTAACCACATACACACACACTCACACACACACACACACACACACACACACACACACACACACACACACACACACAAATGCTGAATGCTGTGAAAGCAGTTCATCCTGCGCAGATTTTTGTTTTGAAATATAGTCAGCAAAGTTATGGAAATAATCGAGTAAAGTACAAATACATACAAATAGTATTTAAGTACAATAAGAAAGCACTTTACCATTATTTCTTTCAGCCTCTGTCCACACCAATATCAAAAGCACACTGAGGTTTTTTAAACAACCTTGTCAAACCTGCTATATTAACAAAACATGGGAATTAAAATACATCAGCACGGTACATAGTTTTAACACGTTCTATTTTTTTTTAAATATTTTTTAATTCATTTTGTTTTATCTCCTTTAACTTAAATACAATACATGCGTCTGATTAAGCCAACCTTATGCTACATAAATACAACCCCTGTCCATTTAAAGTGCCTACAGTACTGGTAATGTCTAATTACCTCACAGGTCTATTGCAACAACAACAGCAGGGCAATCTGATTTTGCTTACTACTGCCTTAAGTGTCTATTTGATTTAATGCATTCAATAGATGGTACTGGCAAACACAGACCAAGACAATAATTATTAAGAGCAAGTTATGAATCATACTAATACAGTGTGTATGTGAGGCCTTATACTCAACATTATAACATCTATTAAACCTTTATTTGTTTTGCTTTGATCTGTTTTACCATGAGCGTATAGTGTCACTGAATCAGCAAATAATGTTCTTACTACCACAGTGCGTTAAGGTTTGTCAATAGCTAGTAAAATTATTATTAAAATAGTAGCTGTTTATGCTATAACCCATTTGTCTACATATAACTGAAAAAAATGAGACTATAAGATTTTATAGTAAAAAATACAGTGAGTAAACACCTCAGATCTTCAGTCAAATAAAAACATTTGATTTATACTTTAAATAAATCAGTTTGAAACATAATACAAATTTAAACATTATTGTATAAAATAATATCCTTACACAATATAACCAGTCGTGACACATTTTAAGCTTATTTAATAAAATATAATAACTATTAACCGCAGAATACTGGTCCGAATTCTTTATTTCATCATATGTGAAGAGAGTAGTCTAGAATTTTAATATTGGATAACAAATGCCATTACTGCAAACTTTAGTAACTTTTAGTAAGTACTTTTAAAACTGTTACTGTTCTGTACTATATATGTGGACAGTCTACAATGTAGTTTAGTTAATGCTTATTTGTTAATTATACATGATACATTGCATTCTGCGTGTTTTTCAATAAACAATTTGACTATTGTGTTTTGTGTAGCAGCTGCTGTTTGTAAGTTAAAGCAGGTCAACAGCAACATGCATGAGTATACATGTGTTCAGTTCTGAGTGATGACAAATATTTCTTTTTTGTTCTCAGCAACATTCTGACTGTTTTATAAGCGTGTATTTTCCTGCCTCCAGAGTATAGTTTTAAAATGGATGTTTAGACTTAACAGAGGCCAGTGAAACAGCCCCGCTATGATGGAAAAGCAAAATGACAGTGCTTTAATGCTCAACATAATGCAATAGTTCATCACTGTGGATGGCGTTCCTGTTTAAAAATCTAGAAGCAGAACATGGTTGGTTGGAAACGTTTAAGGTAAGTAACAGTTTTGGAACTAATGGACAACACAAGTCAACAAACTTAGATATGCCCTTTAAAATCACTCAGACTTGGAGGAGAATGGATCAACATATAAAAGCCTGCTTGCATGGCATGGTTATCTCTAGTTATTTCTAAAGGAGCAGGAGAAACTGGTAATTAAGGCTTTCCTAAGAATGCTCAGATTGTAATATTTAAGAAAGCAAGTGCAACTCATGACCGCAAGGATGCTGTGAGAGAAGCAGAGTATGCAGATCAAATTATGTGTGTTACATATGTATGAATGTACTTTATGTGACAAAGGCAAGTAGAAGTCAACATCTAATGAGTGCCACCTGAGCATCCTGTTTGGTTTGATGACCAATGTTAGCGTTGTTGGTGGAGAGCTTACTGATCACAGCAATGTCCTGAACCGTTTCACAAATGCTATGAGCCAATTTACATAAGAGCTAATTGTTGGAAAGTTAGGAATGATAGAAGGGTTCTGTGTATCATTAAATCTGAACAGATTGGCAGGTTGGCATTAGTGGATAAAGGCTCCACTATTTTTATTATATGACATGGGACAGGATGTCAGGTGAGCTCGGCTCACCTGCCTTATTTTGTGTTTTGTTTCCTGTTCATTGGTTCCTTAGTTGTCACGTGACAAAGACTTTTCGTTTATATACTCCTCAGTTCCGGTCTGTCTTTGTCGCGTCTCGTTTTATATGTTCCGTTTTGCGTGTTGGTTAGTGTGTGTGTGTATATGCAGTGTTGAATCTGTGTTTAATAAACGGCATTTGGATCCTCACCTGGCAGCCTGCTTCTTCTAGCTCCCCTCCGTGCGAGCTACCTTTTTCAGCAACCAGCACCCAAACGTGACAGTGATTATTAATTTTATATGGATTAACTTATTTATGGCCAAAACATCTCACCTTAAGCTTCCTACATACACGTTTTTCTTCAGCTTTTGGTCACCTTACCCACACAATATGTTTTTTTTCTTTTTTTTTTAATGTCATTCATTCATTATCTTCCGCTTAAACAATCTTAAAAATAAATAAATTTGTTAATTCAAACAAATCAAGGAATTGTGATCTAATTGTTACATAATGATTACATTATTGTTTTTTTCCCTATATAAATAAAAAAAGTAGGGTCTTAGATAATCTGAATAATCTGCTACATGGACACGAAAAACTGCTGTAATATTTTAAGAAGATTAGGTAACCCAACATTTAGATTTGTTTAATAAAATGCTTAGCATTTTTATTTGGCAAAAGCCAATAAGACCCATTTGAGTGGGATGTACTTCTTTTTAATTTACTTTTAAGTCACTTATCCTTATTAGGATTCTAGATTTTACTGTGGTATTTTATTGGGTAAATATCAAGCAAACACCATAAACAGACCACCAGTTTATTGCAGGGCAGAAACAGTGACAAACACATACACACAGCACAGCAATTTAGTATATCCAGTTCACTCCACATTTTTTAACTGTAGAAGTAAACCAAAGCAATAAAATATAAGCCCATGTAGACACCACACAGAATAGACATGGACCATTTGCATGAAAAATAGCCCTTCATGCCATCATACATGTTTGCAATATAATTTAAAACAGTAGTATGGCATTACTGGTAGCATGAATATCTATTTCCATCTCATTATTTGTGATTTACTAAACAACATATTCGGATTTGGGTAAATTAGTCAATGTTGATGTCAAGGGCTGCCAGAAATGTGTGCATTCAATACAATCAAACATGTCTGTTCACCTCATAACCTATAATAATAAAAATATACTACTGTCTTAGTTAGTATACATATTTATTTATCCCTTATCTTCTGGTAATTTTTCCATCAGGGCTGCGGTGGAATTCCCCATGCCCATCCAGGGGAGAACATCTCGGGTGCCGGGGCAATACATCTAGGACAGGGCGCCAATCAATCACTGGGCACACACTCACACATACAAATACACACTACACGGGGCAATTTAGAGCTTTCCGTTTACCTGAAATCCATGTTTTGGACTGTGGGAGGAAACCAGAGAACCCGGAGGAAACCCACGGGGAGGACATGGAGACTGCACCCAGATTTGGA
>JAOUQT010047176.1:0-10920 GCA_025769995.1 Xyliphius kryptos
TCTATAAATGCACGATATAAAATATATTGTTTTCCTGAAAGTTTTTACAAACTGTGTTCTGTAATTTGGCCACTAGTTGGCAGTATTGTTTATTTGTTAAAAAAAAAAACGGAAATCTTTTACTTGCTTCAGGGTTCATTAAAAAAACGGACTGGATTTTGTCGCAGCAGACGAGTTTATTAGCGACTTAGCTTTAAGCCAACAGTCAACGCATTTATACATTTTTTTTTTGTTTATCATAGTGTGTTGGTAACCATTTTATAAAAGCAATAAGGCACTTAAGATTGTGCATTATTGTAAAAAAAAAAAAAAAAAAGGAAAGACACTTCTTTCCCATGGTTTATTTACAATAATGCACGCCCGCTGCTGCTTCCTATTCAAAAACAAAGTGTAACCACACCCACAACTTCATTTGTAGTTTTGTCATTAAATACATAACATTTCACTAATTTCAGGCTGTTAAAACTAGTAAACTCTCCTATTAGTCGGATCATTTTATTAAAGTGTTAATAAAGCAATAAGGTTACGAGAGGGCGTGCATTATTGTGAATACATAACGGGAAAGAGGTGTTATAAGGCATGACACAAAGTGCACACAAAGTCTACTTTTTTCCCGTGATTTATACACAATGTCTAGTGCCTTACTGATTTAATAAAACACACACAATAATTAAAAAACAACAAGGTTTGATTTATAAATGCATTTTAAAATAGTTAATAATGTGGTCTATTGCGATGTAAACTAGTCCACGTTATAAAGTTAACGCCGATTGCTGAGTAACAGGATACCAGTCTCTAACAATTAAATACTGCCATCGAGTGGCCAAAAGTTTATAAAACATGAACATTGAGAAAATTCTATATTGTATATCACGTATTAATACTAATGTGAAGCGGTCAGAGGCGTGTCAATGATGTCACAGCTCAGCCAATCAGATTAAAGGATCGAAAATATTTATAACTGTCCATAATTATTTAATTCTTTTAAATAACTTCAAAATTTAAAAAAAACTAGTGTTGTAGAAAAAAAGCACAAATGAAAAAGCTTATCTCACAGTTCTCTGATTCATTTTCTACTCTGGTTGAGGGAGGGTTCCCCATGCTCATCTAGGGGAGAATATCTCGGGCGCTGGGCAAATGCGCCAATCCATCGCTGGGCACACACTTACTATATAGGGACAATTTAGATAGGGGCACCAGAGAGCAAATCCATGTTTTTGAGAGGAAACCGGAAAACGGGGAAAAAGCCTACGCAGACACAGGGAGAACGTGACACCCCACCCTGATCGGCACTCGAACCTCGATCCCAAGCGCTGAGAGGTGGAAGTGCTAACCACTATGCCACCAAGCTGCCACAAAGGGAAAATAACTACAGTATGCGATGAGGGGGGAAAAAAAACAACAACAATTTTTGGCATTAAATATTGTGGTGAGAAGTGCCAAATATGGGCATAACGGAAATGGCACTGTCTAAAAAGTGATTATTTGATTCCAGTGGTCTATTGCAATGCAGCACCAAGCGTTTTCTGACAGCTCCATGGCATCAGTAACTTTTCTTTGGTTTTACTGTCTTTAGAGCTTTCCCAGTTTCCATTCCCAATGAATAAAGGGCCTTTCTGTGTGGAGAATGCATGTCCTCCCTGTGTCCAAGTGAGTTTTCTTGGGGTACTGCGGTTTCCTTCCACATTTCAAAGGCACCCAGTTACGATGATGATGATAATTGAAACAAGAACAAAAAGGAAAGGAGCAAAGACATAAAGAGGAAAGAGAAGCCACAGGTGATGTTGGCTCATTTGTCTCGGTGCACTCAGCCAGGTGATCTTCCATCAGAGTCACAGCCTCATTCAGCAACACCAGGTGGTGGCTCTGAACTCATTCAGCTGTTTCTGACGGCAGGTGTGCAGTGAATTGCTCCAGCATCATGAGATCTACGACAAGTCCACAAAACCGGTTCTGTAAACGAGAACGCACAGCCAAAATTGCTAAAGCTCAGCACACGGCAGCACCTTCTGTTCTGTTCCCTTACTCGACTAACCCATGGCACAATCGTCCACTGGAGACCCTGGTACCCCAAAGCAGCTTGACTGGCATCATCTGCTGAACTGTGAGCTGAGTGTCCCATGAAAACAGCAGGTGAGCCACCCACTGACTCACCAGCCAGCCCCATACCGCTGCTGCGTTTCAAAAGACTATAAGATAAGATGCGCTTCAAAGTCATCCTCCAGACTCTCATCTTTGCCAGAGGGGGGCCGGTCTATCAATGGTGGCTGTTGGGGCTGTTGGGGGAACCCCGGCTGCTTGACAATCTTCTGTTTCTGTTTGAAGTAGGACCTGGAAGCATTGAGCTTGCTCCGCACCTACTGCCTTCAGGGCTTGGCCAATGGTCCGGTGGATGCCTGCAAGGGATTAGAAGACACGCATTTCATGGTAGAAAGGTTCACTGCTGTGTACTGCACAACTTTCTTGGGTTATAGGCTTTTGCAGCAGGTTCATCACACAAATCACCACTTTTTAAGGTACTTGAGTCTTTTTGTGCTACACAGCATATAAACACATACATATAACTTCAAGTAATTGATATTGATATTTATATAGCGCTTTTTACAACAACCCCCAAAGAGCAAACCAAGCGACAGTGGCAAGAAAAAACTCCCTGTTATGATGTCATATACAGCGGGTGAAATAAGTATTAAACACGTCACCATTTTTCTCAGTAAATATATTTCTAGAGGTGCTATTGACATGAAACCCCAGTAATCCATACATACAAAGAAATTAAACCATAGATGTCCAGAAATTAAATTATGTGTAACTATGTGGAATTATGTGGAATGGCACAGGGAAAAAGTATTGAACACGTGAAGAAAGGGAGGTGCAAAAAGGCACGGAAAGCCAACACACCAGCTGAACTCTCTCAGTAATTAGAAAGTAAATCCTTCCCCCTTGTCAGTGCTAATTAATATCAGCTGGTTCAATCCCAAATGATGGCCTGGTATCACACAAGAAACATCTCATGATGGGTAAAAGTAAAGAGCTCTATCAAGACCTTCGCAACCTTATTGTTGCAAACAATGATGATGGCATTGTCATCTGAATGACAAAACAGAAAAGAGACCATTAGAAACAAGTAAAATCCTTTTCGGCTCCATGGATTCACCTCCCATTCATAAACCAGTGTGACCACGCCCACGCCTTCATTTGTAGTCTTGTGGTAAAGTAACTAAAACACAATGTAATTAGGGCACAAATGTCAGGAAGTCAAAACTAGTAATCTCGCCCTTCAGTTAGATCATTTTATCCGAGTGATAATTGTTAATAATGGTTTTATAATCACTTCCATTGCTTTATAAATCAGGCTATTTGGCTGAATTAGATGGTTTGGAGAACGTTGGGGTTCAACATTGGGGTAATTTTATAAATGAGCTTTGTTCTGTGTCTTATTCTTTTCTGAGCCTCAATAATCCACAATCATTATAATTGCTTTGCATCTAATGGGAATTGAAAAAGCTTAAAGTGATTTAAAACCTTAATTTAAAATATGAATCGCTTTTGCAGCATTTCATCACTTAACTCTAAGCTCTGTGTAATGGTGGTGAGGAAGCTGCAAGTGAAAATAGGTTGTGGGTGGAGCAGAACTATTTCGGTGACTCCGTAATGACCTCTAAAATTTTCTAAATCTTAAAGGGGTGTTTCAGTTTTATATTTTCAGTTTAAGACATTCCAAAAACACTTGACTCGGCTGGCTTTGTTTAAAGTGAGTGAGGGCACATAAGTAACCCAATTGGATCAGCACAAGCTCTTCCGATGTCTCCTTAATGATTAACTCTGACATAATAGCAACAGCTTTGCATAGTTTTTGGAATCGGTACCCATCATCATCATCATCATCATTACAGCTTTATTTAAAAGGCGTGCATACTTTTATTAGTTGTTTGGTTGTTTGCTTTTTCTTTCTCTCTCTTTTTCCGTATCCGTGTGTGCGTTGTTCAAGTTGGACAATGAAAGAAGAGAATGGATTGTTTTCGATGAAGAATGTTCTTCTTTAAATCCATCTCTGTTTTCCAAAAATCAATACTGCAACCTGGAAACACTTACTTCTGCTCTCACCTTCAACCCCCAAACCCACCCCAGCACTCTCACTGCTTCTTTATTTCTCATTTTGTTCATTTCTTTCTCCCCTTTTCTTAACATGAAAAACTGTGTGTGCGTTCAGTGGTGTTTAGTGCAGAGAAAAATCAATGAAGAACATTTTCACTCAAAACTAAAAAAAAAAAAGCCTCTAAAGAATACAGCTTTCCGACAATTTCACTCCTCATTCCTATCACTCGCCACTGTTTTTATCATTCGGAGCTTGTCCTTCATCTACCTATTCCAAAAGAACCAAGTATTCATTATATTTCGCGTCATCAATGCGTTTTATATAAAAAGGAACATACGGTATATTAGATCTACCTCTCTATCTATTTAGCAATCTATTCAGTGTTTCTTATACTGTAGAGACTGTAGGGCCGGTGAAGGTATTATTTAAAATGTATTCACATCTGTAAAGTGATGTCCTGACAGCCCTTTTTTCACGTGGGCTTGTGACCAGCTGTGGGTGCACGACACAATCACCACATCAGAGTAAAACGTGGTTTAATTAGTTCTGTGTGTCTGTTGCTTCACCAGCTGGCCAGAAGATTTTAGAAATAATTAGTAGAATTATCATTTGGGAGTCCCGGTTCGAATCCCAATCTGGGTGGAGTTTAAGTTATATATGGCTTTTTAGTAGCGTGTCTTGGTTTGAGTTTCACTATTTCTATAGTGAAAGCAACCATTTTGAGTGCTGGAGTACTGGAGTCCCGCAGGGCTCAGTTCTCGGACCCCTCCTCTTTTCACTATACATGTCATCACTGGGCACTGTCATTAAGGCACATGGTTTTTCTTACCGTTGCTATGCTGATGACCCTCAGTTCCATTTGGCCTTTTCCCGACGACCCCTTAATCTCTAATCGGATATGCGCCTGCCTCACCGACATATCTGTCTGGATGAAGGCTCTTCATCTTAAATTAAATTTGGCTAAAACTGAACTGCTTATAATCCCAGCTAAACCCACAATTTATCATGACCTAAACCTCCAAATTGATGGTTCAACAATCTCTCCAATTGACTCAGTCCGTAAACTTGTTTTTTCAATTGACAATCATCTTAAACTTTCAGATCAGGTCACGAAAACTGCCCGTTCCTGCAGATTCCTTCTGTAGAACACCAGGAAAATCAGACCTTTCCTCAGCTGCTGGTCCAAGCCCTCATCCTGTCCCGGCTCGACTATTGTAATGCTTTTCTTGCCGATCTCCCAAATTCAACAATCAGAACTCTGCAATTGGTCCAAAACTCCTGACTCGTGTTCAACCAACCAAAGCGAACACATGTCAGTCCATTACTCATCTCCCTCCATTGGCTTCCTGTAGCTGCTCGCATTCAGTAGAAGGTACTGACTCTGACCTACAGGGCAGTCTCTAAATCTGGCCCCTCTTACCTTCAGTCCATCTTTACTAAATACACTCCGACTCGTTCACTTCCCAAATGAATGTCACCTGGTGACTCCAACTCACCGGGGTGCCAATTCTCACTCCATTTCATTCACCATTGCGTGGTGGAACGACCTTCCAAACAACATCCGTAAGGCTGACTCACTTAACACTCTCAAGAGACTTCTCAAAACTTCTCTTCCACAAAAAAAGCCAGATCGAGTTATGCGCAGAGTTTATGGTGCTACAATGTAGCTGGTTCTTCCTAATGATACTGACTTGTGTTGTTTTCACATTTGTAAGTCGCTTTGGATAAAAGTGTCTGCTAAATGACTAAATGTATGTAATGTAATGTAAATGATAAGTATGGCATGAAGTGCATTATAAGTATTGCACGCTCAATGGTCAAAAAGCTAGGTGGTCAACAACGGATTCAACTGATGGTCACCCTGGTGGCTACGTGGTGGAAGTGGGGGATACATTTGGTCATTTAGCAAACGCTTTCATACAAAGTGACTTACAAGTATTCCACTTAATAGTTGGGGCCAGAACACAGGGGTTACATACAATACAGAATCGCTGGAGCAATTAGGGTCAAGGACCCCCACTGGTAACTTTAGTGAACCGGGGAATAGAACCCACAACGATAGATGGCTAGCCCAACACCCTAACCACTAAGCTACACTCCCACATGCAAGTTGAATAATTTTCATTGGATCCAACTAAAATAATCCAAATTGGGAAAATTCTGAGCATATATAAGAAATATATATAATTTATAGGGTTATCACACAGTGTACAATTGCAGGTTACTAAAACATATGCAAATTAGGATGTTATTTGTGTATAAACCTGCGATCACAATCTGTAAAGATGTCTGAAGTATATTCAATTTGTGTAGTTGTTTTGATGTTGTCTGAAAAATCCCCACGATTCTGCTGTGCATTTGCAGGGAGATGATTTTAAAGCCACAGTCTGTGTAACACCAAGTTCCAGATGGTTCTAAATCATCAGCTTGTGCATCACAAAGATGCTGATTTGTTCAGAAAGAATCAGGAAAAGCAACAAATGAGACTTTCGGTCTATCTGTCTGCCCGTCTGTCTCTCTTCACGTTCCTGTCTTACTCTGGGTCTTGGTATCCCCTGTGAAAACATCTGTTGTTTATCAGTATTTCTCACTTGCCCCTCTTTCTCTCCAGCGGAGCGAGGGATGAGTGTCCTGTCCCGTTGGTTTTCCCGTCACCTGCTACTGCATCTGGGAGGCAGTCCCCACGGCAACCGCAGCCTGGTCAGAGTCATGGAAACCTCGCAGCAATTGCCTGGATGTAAACAGAGGAAAGAGACAGATGAGAGGGGGCATCCCAGCAGAATACCTGACAGAGGGACAGCGCTAATCCCAGTGATTCATGTGTTATGATTTCATTAGCAACATTGCTAACGTCGACACCCTCTGCCTCGGTAGTATTAGCAGAGAAAATGGGATTAGCAACATTAGCAATTCTAAATGTCACGAGTATTAATAGACCAGAAAACTTGAGTTTTGGTTCACAAACTTTAAAGATCCACTGGAATTTTTGGAGGGGGGGGATACCAGAACATAATTATCCATAATTCATGTTGTGTGAGCTGAGGGAATGTGGTAGAGGGCTGATGTCTATATTACCACTTGGACAACAGGTGAGAACCACATGGGTGAATGGTAACTTATCTGCCGACCAAATAATATAATAATTGAAAAATCTTTTAATTTAGTCTAAACCTATCCTAATCTACCTGTACATCTGTAATTCATTGTGCAAAATTAATAACAATTTTGTAAAAGGCATGTCAATCTGGCTGGTTTTTTAAATTTACTTTGTTTTTTATAGCAAGTGTCTGTGGAAAAGGTGTGTTTCGAGAAGTTTCTTGAAAATACTGAGTGACTCAGACTTACGGATGTTGTTGAGAAGGCTGTTCCACCGTTTAGCAGTGATGAATGAAATGGAGGGAGAATTTGCGGCTCGGTGAGTTGGAATTACCAGACGACATTCATCACTAGAGCGCAGTGAATATACAAAATAGTTCTGTTTAAATAATTCTCACACCACTTGATTTACATATCATGGAAATAAATGCAGAGGTTCAGACCTTGTTGACCCCAATGATGGATACAATTCCAAGCATTTGGTGGGTCAACCGATCTGCAAATCATGGTTGTCACGTGTACATTTGGTTACAACTGATGATCGCAATGGATATAGTTCTGAGGTTTAACATTTATGTAAAAGAAAAAATGTATCGTTCCCTTTGGATAGCAGTGTTGTTTATATTGTATATTTTTACCAGAGCTTTTAACATGAACTGGCTGTTCTGTGCTGGCTTGGCTGCAGGTGCAGAATTACCTTACATCTGGAACCCCTGCTTGTCTGGTACACTCCACTGCTGGAAGTGGTCCAAAAAGAGTCACCCTTTTTTCCTCTTTTCTCAGGAACATCATCTGTCTGCCATATAAATACAAAATGTAAGATGCAAAGACAATGAGTAACAGAAACCATGAAATACTCACATTTAAATATATATAAAAGGATGTGAGAAAGATGGAAAAAGAAAACGATACAGAACAAAATACAGGGATGGATCACAATGGGTATCCAACTCTTTTACTCCAATTTTTAAACTCCAGCTGAGTTTAAAATCGCATGTCGGAGTAAGGGAGCTTTTAAAAAGAGCTTCATATTTCCATTATAGAACAGAGTCGCTGTGACCCACCATCAAGCTGCACAATAACGCTAACAGCCCTCCATCAGACACTCAGAGCAAGCTCACTGCATTTGAGGGCAACTTAGCTTTTATTCAACTACTCTCCCACTTCTCTCACTCACCCCCATATTTAAATGACCACTTCAATTTAGTCTTTAATCTGCCTCGCTACATGTATTTTAACCATTTTGCTCCAGTGTCTGTTGAATTTCAGCATAAACATGGCCTTGTTCTATTCAGTGAGGTACTAATCATGTCATAAACCAGATGTTAGGTAACTAATATCTTTAGTTACCTCTTTTAAATAACTAAAGATAAATGACAAATCAATAAGAGTACTTCATCTAGATTGTTTATAGGACTATTTGATGGGAATTAAGATGTTTCTATTCTTACATTACAAGAAACACTTTGGGCAACAAAGCTACTAAACAGCAAAGAGTGAAATACCAACAAGGTAAGAAAAACTGAAAAGCCATTTTTGGGGATTTTATTGAGATTAATTAAATCAATTTATTGGAACATGGCCTTATTAGAATTACATCCAATTAGATTCTGCAAGGTGAACCCCCTGCCTTGCCCATGTGACTGTCTAGCTACATTTTTTTTATAAAGAATGTAGATGTACTTGGTAGCATTCATGCTGACCCACTGTCCAGAATTTTCTGGAGAGATCCCATCCGGGGAGCCTTCACCATACTTCAGAGTAGGTATGTACAAAACAGTAAGTTCTGCTGTCATTTGACCATAAAACCTGCTGCCACTAGGAGTTAAAATCTTCAAAATGTTCTCTGCCAACTTAAAAAATATTTATGGTATGGGTGGCAGAGTGGTTAGCACATTCGCCTCTCAGCGCTGGGGATTCCCGGTTCAAATCCCGATCTGGGTGGAGTTTCCATGTTCTCACCGTCTCTGCGTGGGTTTCCTCCTGGTTCTCCGGTTTCCTCCCACAGTCCAAAAAAACATAGATTCCAGGTAAACTGAATGCTCTAAATTACCCTGTATACTGTGTGTTTGTGTGTGTGTGGATGAGTGAGTGTGTGCCCAGCGATGGATTGGCGCCCAGCGCCCGAGATGTTCTCTCCTGTATGAGCATGGGGAACCCCACCGCGACCCTTGTAGAGGAGTAAGCGGTAGATATTAGATGGATGGATAATCAGTATGATTGGTAAAAACAGTGGCATGGTGGCTAGGAGGTTTAGCAAGTTTGCCTCCCAGCGCTGGAAATCCAAGTTTGAATCTCAATCTGGGTGTTTTTATGTTCTCCTTGTGTCTGCGTGGGTTTTCTTTGGGTTCGCGGTTTCCTCCCACAGTTCAAAAACATAAATTCATAGTGTCTATGTGATTGAGTGTCTGTCCTGGGTGTATCTGCCCAGCACTGGAAACTGTCTCCTAGGTGGGTATGGGGAATCCCCCCATATTATATGAGTGAGATGAGATTGGCTAAACCCAAATAGAACCGAGAACAAATAATACCATACCCAAGATAAAACACCAGATATGATTTAAATGTTTAAAAATATTATCAGATCCAGAATGGATTTTTAGTCTCCAAGCGCCATTTTAACCAGAACCAACATGTAAATGCAGAAATAACACACCTGGCAACCAGGTATCATTCTCAACCATTATTCTTTGCTGCTGGAGGTTCTTTTGAGTTAAAAGTAGAAGAGTAAAATGTAAAACGCTGTAACTTTTTAAATATTTGGCAGCATTAGGTTTTAGTTGCTTGTCATTTTGAAGTAAATAAACCTGGGAGTGCCAAACTTCTCATCTAATTATCATTCGCTTTATCCTATACTAGGGCTGTGTGTGTGTGTTTGTAAAGATATACAAAAAGGAAGTTGGTTTACATGTTGTGTCTGATTGGTGGGTGATGAAATTTCTCAAAAAAAAAAAGAACAGCATTAGATATCTGGGTCACTTCTTCTAAAACAGAGCCAGAATGGATTTCTAGTGTCCAAGCACCATTTAAACCAGAAGTAGCATGTTAATGGAGAAATAACACACCTGGCAACCAAGTATTATTTTTTGCTGCTGGAGGTCCTGTTGAGTTAAATGTAGAAGAGCTGATCCAGAACGAAATGCAGTGGTGAGTAACAGGATTAAATCAGCAGAGTAATTAAAGCCGTGTGAATAATAATGATTCTAACGGTAATCTCCCATTCAGATAAGTGTGTGTGTGTGTGTGTGTGTATTAACTCTGAGCAACTCTGAAAGGTGAATCTGACTTCCAGAACACTGTGTAACAGCCCTGAATTTTAAAATGGGATCCTGTCTGGATCCAACATCCACCCTCTGCTCACTTTCCCTTGATTAGTGCCACAGACAGTGCAACAGTGCACTATAAAGGCTGGAGAGCAATAAGACAAGTCCTGAATTCACTTTAACCAGGAGACTGAAACGGGGAGAGAAAAATCTGTTCACAATAAAAATCAAATCTGTGTGAAATGAAATGGGGTGCAGTCATGGTGTAATTGGAAAAGGGTCTCTTATAGAGATGCAGTTATGGCTGAAGCCATGACATCCTATTTAACCATTGCACATTAGCTTGAGGATAAATGTAGGCTTTCTTTGCAGGTGGCTTGATGAATGATGATGGTGTGATTAGTGTAGTAGTGTGCTGGGTCGGTGGTTGCAGTGGCGATGGTGTGATACTAGATGTAAGAG
>JAOUQT010047186.1:0-21221 GCA_025769995.1 Xyliphius kryptos
GGCAGCTTATATGGTTGCACACAGTCATTTAGGCAGAGCCGCTTCAGGTGCGCTAATCATCCCAGATCAGCACCGCGGCTCCGCCACGCCCCCCAACGCCACCGCGTCACAGGTAATGACGTTATTTAGCGGCTTCTAGAAATTTTTAGGACAGCCAACCACTTCTTTCCTAACTGAGAAGTGTTAACAGTGCCCTAGGTGCGCAGACCAAGCATGGCCGCATCGTCTAACTCAGGGTGTCCAAACTTTTTGCATAGAGGGCCAAATTTGATAACGTGAAGATGCCCGGGGGCCAATACTTCCTCCTGACATTTTTTTCCACCACAAATGTAATATAAAAATGCACACTGTTATAAACCTATTTTTACCTATTTTATTTTTTCTGGAGCGACAGATAACAAATAGATAAATAGAATTTCTTAAATTTAAGAAATTCAAATTTAAAGACAAGCAGCTCCTCTGTCACATTCATGTTGTTGTCATCTTTAAAAAATCAGTAGTTATGCGGGGTCAGATACACACTGCAAAACAATTTATCTTAACAAGTCAGAAAATCTTAAAATGTAACAAGTCTTATTTTTGTCTTGAATGGATAAGAAAATAAATAATGTATTTTTTAGAAACTATTTCCTATTTCAACAAGTCTAATTTACTCACTATATTAGCAGATAATACAAACCGGATTCCAAAAAAGTTGGGACACTGAACAAATTGTGAATAAAAATTGAATGTAATGAGGTAGAGATGGCAATATTTTATTCGTGATAGAACATAGATGACAGATCAAAAGTTTAATCTGATTAAATGTAACATTTTAAAGGAGAAAATTTACAGTGTTAAGGATTCAAAATTTCACAGTGTCAACAAATAGCAGTAGCAATAAGTGGCTGGAAAAAGGAAATTGAGCATATAACAAACAGCTGGAAGACCAACTAACACTAATTAGCTTTACTGACAACATGATTGGATATAAAAAAAGAGCTTCTCAGAGTGTCAGTGTCTCTGAAGCTTAGATGGTAAGAGGACTATCAATTCAACCATTGTTGAAAGATGCTGCAATACCAGAATGGTGTTACCCAGCATAAAATAGCAAAACATTTTAAGTTATCATCATCAACCGTGCATAACATCATCAAAGGTTTAAGAAAATCTGGAAAAATCACTGTGCATTAGGGTCAAGGCCTAAAACTCTACTGGATGCCATCATCTCCGGGCCTCTAAACGTCACTGCACCTCAAACAGGATTGCCACTGTCAAGGAAGAACAGAATGGGCCCAGGAATACTTCCAGAAAGCATTGTCAATCCACTGTGAGTTCCGCCGTTGCCAGTTGAAACTCTACAGAGGGAGCCATTTCTATGCAAGCTCCACAAGCTCAGACATTTGCACTGGGCCAGGGGTCTTTTAAAATGGAGTGTGGCAAAATGGAAGAGTGTTCTGTGGTCAGATGAGTCACAATTTGAAGTTCTTTATGGAACAGTGGGATGCCATGTCATCCGGACCAGAGAGGACAAGGATAACCCAAGTTTTTATCAACGCTCCGTTCAGAAGCCTGCATCACTGATGGTATGAGGTTGCATGAGTGCTTATGGCATGGGCAGCTTGCATGTCTGGAAAGGCACCAATAATTCAGAGAACTATGTTCATGTTTTAGAACAACATATGCTCCCATCAAGATTTCATCTTTTTTGGGGAAGACCCTGCATCTTTTAACAAAATAATCCCAGACCACATTCTGCAGCAATCACAACATCATGGCTAAGCAGGAGAAGGATCCGTATACTGAAATGGCCAGCCTGCACTCCAGATCTTTCACCTATAGAGAACATTTGGCGCATTATAAAGAGGAAGGTGTGACAAAGAAGATCCAACACAATTGAACAGTTAGAGGCTTTTTTGGAATCTGGTTTGTATGTACATTTACTTGATTCATGTAAACAAAAATTATTTGTGTTAATTTTTTTACTTTTTCCACATAGATTTTTTTTTACAGATTAGTATTAGAATAGTAAAAGGCTGAATTACATATATTTTTTATTAGTTACTTATTCTGACACGGCATAAATAACATTATATGACTGATTTTGCTGGTTATGTGGGATTGGCCCAGGGGCCTAATTTGGACATGCATGGTCTAACTGCACACCGCCTGCTCCTCCATTCTGTACATACCGCATGACTTACGCCACCTCACTGCCTACAAAGACCATTAGTGGCATTAGCTAGTGCCCGGCCCATGCCCCTTAATCAAGATACCCAGGACAGTCAGTGAAATAACAGCCAGGATCTCTCATCCATCATCTCCAGCATTGGTGTCTGACCTCTGAAATGCTCTACTGGATACATAAGATTCCGACTAATCGAGTGTACAGCATTGATGGTGACATTAAACACAACATCCGCTCAGCTAAAGGGCAGCGTTTTCAGAAATAGCTTTTACCTCGTGGGAACGATGGCTTGTGTTCTTTGCACTCCGTCGAGGTCATTTAACAAAAAACACAAAACAATCGTTCACTGAGCTCCTGAGTCAGCATCAGCTATCGAACCCCTGCCAGTCATTTTCATTGCACAACAGTTAACGACCCGTCGCCATGAGAGGGATGGAGAGAGGAGAGAACGAAGAGTACGGCCTTCAGTCTAACACATTCAGCTCTGATCAGGAACCGAACAAATGGCAGCCATGATTCATTCTGAGGTGAGAACACACATTATACTTACTCACTCATCCACTCACCCAAACTCATGATCCATTCACCCACACTTATCCACCCAAACTCATAATCCGTCCACCCACAATTACCCACCCAAACTCACAACCCACCCACCCAAACTCACCCACTCACCCAAACTCACGACCTGCCCACCCAAAGTCACTCAACCCAAAGTCATCCATACCCCCAGTCACCCAACCCAAACTCACCCACCCACCCAAACTTAGTCACTTTTCCCAAACTCACTCTATTGCCCATTTAAACTCACCCAAACTTACCCACCCACCCAAACCAACCTAAACTCATTCACCCACACACTTAAACTCACCCAAACTTACCCACCCACCCAAAGTCACCCAACCTACACTCACTCACTCACCCATTTCTCAAGTGTACTTTTAGACTTTTTAAGCTTTTTAAAAAATATTTTAGGTCTTTGTTAATGTCTTTTGGGCTGTTGGAGGTATATTTAAACCCTTATTGCTTCTTTGAAGAATCTCTGTTCCTCCATCAACTATTCTTTAGGTCTCTTTCAATGTCCTTCGTTTTGGCTTTATAAAAAAATCTCTATGCCGCCATCACGTTTTTTAAGGCTCTTTAGTAACTTATTTCTTTTTTTTATATCTGTGCTTCCATGAACTATCAGGTAATCTTGAATATATTTTAGGGCTGTTTGAGTTTTGACTTTAATTGACTTTTATGGCTCTTTAAAGAATTTTAGGTCCATTTTTGGACTTGTTTAAGAATCTCTGGGCTCCTTTTTATTTTTTAAAGGTCTTTCTAAGCTCTTTGGAAAAAAAATTAAATAACAAAACATCTTCAAGTGTCATGTCCGGGTGATGCCACGGTTGAAAAGGACGAAGTCCCAGGTTGTAAATTGTGGAGGGAAAATGGTATTTTATTGAAAAGACACACTTGGTGGAAACAGGCAACACGCAACATAAAAATAAATTTTCTTCACACAAGAGGAAATGCAAATACTACACCCAGGAGGGCAATCACATGACAAGACAGTTGAAACAAATAAAAAATAAAACCCATACCCACACACTCCAGCAGGGGCTGCCAAACCGAAAAAACGTATATCACCGGCAATACACCCAAAGACCAGTAAAGGGTGCTGACATCAAGCCTCTTAAAATCTCCATCAGCTACCTTTTTGGACTTTTTGTTTTAGTAAATGTCCTTTGGGGCATTTTATGGTTCATGCAGTCCTTTTTTTATTATTATTATTTTAAGAATTTCTCTGCCCAATTCTAGTATCTTTTTTATCCCTCTTCTTTATGGTTGGCCTTTAAGGCATTTTGGGGCTTTTTTAAGAATCTCTGTGCCCACAATCAACTGTCTTTGAAGACTGTTTAAATGTCCTTTGGGACATTTTGAGGATAACTAAACATTTTAAACATCTATATAGGTCTTCATACATCCATCAACAATTTTAAGGTTTTTCATGAATGCCCTCCGAGACTGTAAAGCAATCTCTGAGTCCTTTTAAGAATCTCTATGCCCCTGTCTAATATCTTTTTGGTCTTAGTGAACGTCCTTTGGGGCTCTTTAAGGTTTAATTGCCTTTTTTAAGCTGCTTTTTTGGGTCTTTTAAGAATTTTTTTTGCTTCAGCCGAGTATTTTTGGGTCTCTTTAAATGCCTTCTTTAGACTCTTGAAGTTTTTTTTAAGTATCTCTGTCTCTAAGCCTCTAGGTTTTTAAGCTTTCAGAGGGTTTCTTTTTGCCTTTTTAAAAAAAATCTCTGTGCCTCTGTGACATACACTATATGGACAAAAGTACCGGGACAGTCTCCCGTTTTACATACAGAAAAGGCTATCAACATGATTTTGTAGTGTGAGCTGATCATCGAATTTTCCAGATGGCGTAGGTCAAAGCTACATGAAAAAAAAGAACAGAAAGAGAAGGAGGCAACTCCATAAAATTTTCTGTATCATAAAGCGAAATACTTGTTGTTTTGCTGAAGGTTCCCAAAAAAAAGCTTAGCTGAAGTTCCATAAATTGAACAACCTTTATAATGAGAGAGCTCAGTGTGAGAATTCACTGTTCTCACTGCCAGTCCTCTTGTTATTGCAGTTATTACTTCTCATTTCATTGTGTGCCGAGTGACTGTAGGATCCTTCAAGCAGCCTGTGCTACCTAAACAGCCTCTGTAATGATGTGAAAATGATGGATGCTAGGACAAAAACTTCAGAGTCTAATCTCATAATTCACTTCTTCTCTCAGACACCTGCTTCAGCAAGGAAATCTGCCGCTGCTGTGCTCGGCAGGTGGTGTTGTTCAGGATGTCATGTGAGTCGACCGTGTCTTTTACTTTGTTCTTTTAAGATTTATGCGACCCGGATGAAAAGATATGTATCTTGGTATATCTCTATATCTATAAATGCCAAAGCCTCACAGACTCATCACTAATTCTTCCAGTTCCCGCATACCTACAAGGTGAATATTTGGAATTGTGATTTCCTATCATGTCTTTGGAAGAACAGGTTCTCGCTTTCCTACATTCAATTGTTCGTTTGCTATCATTATCAAATGCAACACCTTGGATGGATCTTCTTGAGTACATACAAAGCTAAAACTTGACTCCATTTCTTGTCTACTGTCCAAACCTACTGATAAATTCACATAAGAAAACAGCCGCGTAGACTCTGTAGTCAGAACTCACACTATATTCATTCCACATATTCATTTCAGATTTGAGATGTCAGAGATGTCTTGCAGAGGGATGCAGCAGACTTGAAATTGCCAAACGTTTGAAGCGTGATCGCTGTAAAATCAAGAATTTCATTGCAAATAGTCAACAGGGTCGCAAGAAGCGTGTGGGGAAAAAAAGGTGCAAAATAACTGCCCATGAATTGAGGAAAATCAAGTGTGAAGCTTACAAGATGTCTTTTGCAACAATTTTTTGCCATTTTTCAGAGATGCAACATTACACGAGTATCAAAAAGCACAAGGTACGCAATACTCAGGGACATGGCTAAGGTAAGGAAGGTTGAAAAACAACCACCTTTGAACAAAAAACATAAGATAAAAGGTCAAGACTGGGCAAAGAAAAGTTTTATGGACTGATGAAATTAGAGTGACTCTAGATGGACCAGATGGATGGGCCCGAGTCTGAATCAGTAAAGGGCAGAGAGCTCCACTCCGACTTAGACGGTATCAAGGTGGAGGTGGGGTACTGGTATGGGCTGGTATCAACATAAAACTTGTGGGACCTTTTCGGGTTGAGGATGGAGTGAAGCTCAACTCCCAGACATACTGCCAGTTTCTTGAAGACACCTTCTTCAAGCAGTGGTACATGAAGAAGTTTGTATCGTTCAAGAAAACATGATTTTCATGCAAGACAATGCTTCATCATATGTATCCAAATACTCCACAGCATGGCTGACCAGTAAAGGTAAAAAAGAAGAAAAAATAATGACATGGCCCCCCTGTTCACCTGATCTGAACCCCATAGAGAACCTGTGGTTCCTCTTAAAAATCTGCAGGGAAAACTGTACACCTCTCTGAACAGTGTCTGGGTGGCGGCTGCTGCATGCAATGCTGATCGTAAACAGATCATGCACTGGACAGAATCTATGCATTAAAGGCTTTTGGGTGTCATTGTAAAGAAAGGTGGCTATATCAACTCTCTGGATACTGCAGGGCTGTCTATTCGCGATTGTGACAAAACAAACATTGCCTGAGGCCACGGTGATGCAGTTGGTCTTTCAGGCTAAATATATTGTTTAGACTAAACTGCAGATTGGGAAAAAAACATGCAACCATGGAAGAAGACAAAGACAGAAAGCTGGCCATCAATACAATCACAAGCATAAAAAGGTCTGCAATAAAGCTGCAATAGTGATGGTGTCACATCAGGACGTGATGAGAACCAGGATTCAGTCTTCTGTCTGTCTTCACCATGAATAACCATGAGACACATCCCATCCCTAATCTGTAGGGTTTAACATGAGGTCCCAGAAGCACAACAAATCCGGTTTAGAAAATGACCGGGTCAACCGCGTCACACACACACCCTTCCCCCCAAATCAGGTCCAAAACATCAAACTTCTGGAAGCAACAGCAAGATTGACAGTGTGACTGAGAAAAGGTGCATTTATTTATTCATTCATTATATTTCAGTTAATCCTCTACTAATATCGTGGGGGGGGCTTCCCCATGCCCACCCAGGGAAGAATATAGGGAGAAAGGGTGGGTATATTGGTCGCTGATTTGTTTTTGGTCTTGTTTTTGAATGTCAGAAATGTCTATTTCTAAATTTTGTTTTGTTATATTGGTTTGATAAACAAGTGAGATGGATTTATATTTGGTTTTTATCATGCTTCCTAATAATTCTGCAAAGTAATAGTTACCTGCACAAAAAGATATCTTCCTAAGATTGCCAAATCAAGTATTTTGGGTTGATTGAGAACATAGTTGTTGTTCAATAATAAACAGAATCTTCTCAAATAAAGCTTGCTTAATAATTCTGCTCACACTGTATGAACTGCAAAGCCATCACTTACTCAAAGACAATTGCCTTTTAACTTTGACGTTGTTATCAAGCTCTCCCCCGAATCAGTTTACAATATAATAAAGCAAAGATTATATTATATCACTGATGATGTCATATTGTACATCCCCACCACCTCCAAATGAAGGTCTCAGAATAAACACATTATGTGGTATTGATATGTACCTACAACAACCCTCTCTGATTTTTTCATCTCATTAAGTTCCGTGTAATCCTGTACTAGAGTCGTGGGTCGAGGGGGGTTCTTCATGGCCATCCAGGGAAGAACGTTTTGGATGCTGGGCAGATACAATCAGGAGAATGTGCTAGTCCATCACTGGGCTCACACACTCAGTATATAGCAGTAATTTAGATGTTAGATGGGGAATTTAAAGAAGCCAATTCACCTTGACTCCATGTTTTTAGTCTGTAGGAGAAAACCAGACACAAGAAAAAACACGGACACGGGAACAACATGGAAACTCCACCCTGATTGGAATTTTAACCTAGAGTCCCAGAGGAACACATGCTTGGCACTAAGCTTCACTTCCCGATTATTTTTTTTATTTTTTGTTATATTTACTAATTTAATAAAAGAGGTTTTAAGATGTAACATGGCACAACACTTCCCAGCCCTGGCTCTGTACCCTAAGTGACTGAATTCAATTTTAGGAAAGGTTTAAAGCACTGTTAATCTCGAGCACGTTGTGCAGACAGAGTAAATCTGCTCAAACCAATCGGCTTAAGCGTTCACGGTCTGTTCCGCTCGGCTCTGCGCTCAGTGCACAGAACACGATACCCAGCACATGGGCTCCAATAAGCAACAAGGCAAGAGAGATGCAACAGTTTACTTTTTGTCTGTCGGAGAACCAAAGGTATTCTCTCCCTGGCTCCTTGTCCTCCTAGCGTAATTAGTACGATGTATGTTTCACCATGTTTCACTCGCAGATCGTTTCCCCGCCAAGAAACCTAGGTATTTGTCTTTCCTGATCCCCCAACTCTCTAGATACTGCAGGGCTGTCTATTCCGCGATTGTGAGAAAACAAACATTGCCTGAGGCCACAGTGATGCAGTTCAGGCTAAATATATTGTTCAGACTAAACTGCAGCATGGGACCATGGAAGACGACAATGCCAGAAAGCTGGCCATCAATACAATCAAAAGCATAAAAAGGTCTGTATTTTGCAATAAAAAAAGAAATAGTGATGGTGTCACATCAGGACATGATGAGGACCAGGATTCAGTCTCCTGTCTGTCTTCACCATGAATAACCATGAGACACAACCCATCCCTAATCTGTAGGGTTTAACATGAGGTCCCACAACTCATGAATGCTTTCCACGAGGTTCTGGAAGGTTTATATTAACGCCAAAAGCTGATTCATGAGGTCAGACACTGATGTTGGACAGAAGCTCTGTCTTGCTGTAACCTATGGCATCAAAATGCCAACTTTCGTTGCACCTTTTCTTAGTCATGCGTCTTTCAGTCCCACTGACGCCTCCAGAAGTTTATTGCTTTCAAATTTTGGACCTGATCTGATGGTGGGGCGGGATATAGACAGTCATTGGCTATTGGGGTTTAACCCTGTCCATCCATTCTAAACACCCTGCAGAAGCATAACAAATCTTACCCTGTTTAGAAAATGACCAGGTCAGCTGCATCACACACACCCCCTTCCCCCCAAATCAGGTCCAAAACATCAAACTTCTGGAAGCGACAGCAAGATTGACAAAAGTGTGCCTGAGAAAAGGTGCATTTATTTATTCATTCATTATATTTCTCTTAATCCTCTACTAAGATCGCAGGGGGCTTTACAATGCCCATCCAGGGGAGAAGATTTTGGGCGCTGGGCAGATACACACAAGACAGGGCACAAATCTATTGCTGGAAACAGTCACTCACGCACACAAAAAAGCACACACTATATGGGGCAATTTAGAGCATTTAATTTACCTTAAATCCATGTTTTGGGACTGTCAGAGGAAACCGGAGAACCCAGAGGAAACCCACATGTACACAGGGAGAACATTAAAACCCAGATCGGGATTTGAACCAGGAATCCCAGGCACTGAGAGGCAATGAAAAGGTGCAATGAAAATGAATTATTTAAACATAACTCTAAATAGACACTTAAAAACAGAGATATTCCGTTTACAAACCTGATTTTAGAACTCGTTGACAATTTTCTCAAAAACAAAATGTTATTTATGTGTCATGTAGTCTGTTTTTCTTTAAATGTTAAGTCCAGGGTCTCCATTCCAATTCATCCCAAAGATAATCAAGGATGAGGTAAGGACTCAGTCAATCGAGTTCTTCATCACCAAACTCTTGAATCCACGTCTTAATGGCTTTTGTAACAGAAAGGGGCCTTCCACAAACTATTTCCAAATATTTATGAGCATTTGAACGAAATATTTATGTTTGCTGGTAGTACTTTCTTAATTCTCCATGCTCCGTATCTACCCTCTCTTCACAAACCAGCACACAGATCAGGAGACCCTCCAGCGTCAGTTACCTTCCCCATGCTCTCTACACCAACTTTCCTGAGCAGCATCTAGTCAAACCACACAGCTGCCTGTTAGCACGTTCGCCTCTCAGTGCTGGGGAATCCCAATTCGAATCCCAATTCCATGTTTCCATGTTCTCCCAGTGTCTGCGTGGGTGTCCTACGGGTTGTGTGGTTTAATTGGCGCCCTGTCCTGGGTGCACAGGGCAAGTTGTTATACAGTATATATAACGGAGGGTGGTTGTTTTGTGGCTGACAGTCAGTTATTTTTCTCTTTCATTTTATCTATCATGATTCACAACGCCAGAGAACTGACAAACCTTCATGGAGAGATTCCAGCAAAACAGTTATTTCGAGCCTGAATCTGCCACACTGATCTATAAAGCGAAATGTGGGAGGTGCTGTTTGAATTGCATTGAGGAGAACGTAAAGGATACTGAGTGTATATATAATGGAGCTTTAAAGACATAAAAAGCCCAAAATCTCAATAGTGAGACTGTCAGTGGAGCTGTGATGTACTGCTCCCAATAAATACAGCAGCAGTACGACCTTGTTGACACATGCACACACAAAGATATACACTTAACCAGCTTAAACTCGATGATTTTACTTTAGT
Source organism: Xyliphius kryptos (assembly GCA_025769995.1). Lineage (NCBI taxonomy): Eukaryota > Metazoa > Chordata > Actinopteri > Siluriformes > Aspredinidae > Xyliphius > Xyliphius kryptos. The sequence continues at coordinate 10,331 of JAOUQT010047186.1, forward strand.
GAGTTAATAGATGCTGAGCTGTTTATTCCCTGTAGGGGGTGTAGTCACTTATTATCACTCAAAATACAGGGGGTGGTGGTGTAGTGTGTAGTGTGTCCATGAAAACATACTTTTGATGGACACACTACACCACAACATTTCCCCTCACTGAACACCTAATCATTCATGACTTCCATCTTACTTACCTCATTTACTTAATCTCATCTACCTCAAACCTCATTTACATGCTACTAAAAATTTTATAATCTATTAACTATACATTGTTTCTGCTATATTTCATATACTGCTAAATTTATGCTAAAATCGACAGCGAAAATTGAGAGGAATACAAGAGGAAAATAAAGAGTTAAGAGTTAAGAGTTAAGAAATCAAGTTAACAAGAGAACTGCAGTTTTGTTTACTTTTTCTCTTAACATGCACTTTATGATGCACTTTTTCCAAAAGCAATCTGTTTCTTTATTGTAGTTTCTGTTTTTACTTGGAGGGGGAAAAAATACATTTTACGTTTTATAAATAATTAGTGAATATTTGTGTTGCACTCCGGTGGAGAACTTGATAATGTGAAGGTTAAAATACAATTGTTTTGAATGAGTTTATATATTTAAAATGAACGTATTATTGTAGAGGGAGGTTTGTGGAAATTAAAAATCTGAAATAAATATGTGGAATGAATATAGTGGGAGTTGTGACTACGGTGTCCACACGATTGTTTTCTTATATAAATATAATTAGGTTTTCCAAGAGGACGATTAGGAATGACAGAGCCAAATTTAATTTGCTTTGTAGGTACTCACAAAAAACCCAATCCATCCGAGGTGTTTGTATTTGTTGTTGTAATAACAACAACTTTACACTTACAATGCGCATTTCTAAAGACCTAAAATGCTACATATGAAATAAAATCAGTTAAATATAAAATAAAAACCACTTAAAAGTTAAAGAAAAAAAAAGAGTTTTAAGTAACTTTTTAAAACAGTCCAAAATAGGAGCACTTTTAATGACCACAGGCAAAGCATTGCAAAATCATGGCGCTCTAAAAGAAAATGATCTCTCTACCATCCTTTTAAACTTACAGAGAGGCCCCTGTAATGTCCAAGGGCTGACAGAAGATTGCATGAGGGAATGTAAAACTTCATCACAAAGATGGACCGGAGCAGTCCCATGTACAGCCTTAAAAGTTAAAATAAGAGTCCTAAAATCAATTCGTTTAGCAATATTTCTTAAATGATAAAAGGAAACTTTAAAAAAAAGGTTCTTGATGTGAGTTTAAAAATTTGACTCACTATCAAGAATAATGCCTAAATTGCACACCTGCAAAGTGGAAATAAACTGAATACCATCAATATTAATATTAAAATTCCCGATCTTAAGCAATGCGGATGGACTACCAATTAAAAATAACCTCAGTCTTAGAACAATTCAACTGGAGAAAATTCTGTTACATCCAATTTTTTCACATCATGTAGACACATTGAGAGCAACTCACATGCAGGTGCCAAATCACTCATGTAGCTTAATGGCATTAGCAAACAAACAATAGAACCTAAGAAAGCAAGAAACCAAGAACACAATGCCAAATTTCAACATTGTAGGTACTCGGTAAGACCTCCAAAGTGACACTGGAGGGATCTTGCGTCTAATGGCGAAATTGAACGAATCACCAAATTTAGGAAAGTGACAAGTGATAGGAAATCACAACACCAAATTTTTGCCTTGTAGGTACTCCGGAAGTGGGAGTGGGGCCCGGTCCAGTGAGGGCTTGGGTGTTTATAAATACAGAATAATTTAGTTCAGCATTTAAAACAATAAATATTGTTAAAATATATTGAACAATATTTGTCATTTGTTTTGTCCTTCAGTTGATGAAATAAAATGCTGATAGAACTACTAGTCTCCTTCAGAATAAAAAATATGGGACTAAATCATAACACAAGTTAGAATTTATGATGGTCTGGACATTAGCCTGACCAAATTTCTTCTAACTAGACCCTACAGAATTCTAATTGAATACCCCTGGTTTACACTATACTGTGTGTACTGCGTTTAAAGTAACATGGAGAACCTCATGGACCAGCGCATTTAGGCCAGGTTGATGCACTGCTGAAATAATAATTCTCCAAAGTCAGAGTGCCATCTGGTTCTTAAAGGGATCAGTGAGTGATCAATGCTGGTGGGAAGCAACTATTGTAAATCTTTCGAAGTTGCTAAAACCTGCTTCATTATTGTTATGATGTACCTTCCAACCTTCTGTGTGGACAATGTGACCACACAGAAGACAGTACAGACATGTCCCAACCACAAGCCATGGATGAACGGGACTGTTATAAGATTACTCAGGGCCCGAGATGCTGCTTTCCGTTCAGGAAATGATGAGGATTACAGAACAGTTAGATCCAAACTCAGGAAGGAGATTAAAGAAGCGAAGCACTGCTACACGAAGCGCATTGAGGAGAACTTCCATAGTGCTGACTCCCGACGCATGTGGCAGGGCATCAAAAACATCACGGGATATAAAAGTACCCAAACCTGACCCACCCATTCCTTTCTTCCAGATGACCTGAACCACTTTTTTGCCAGGTTTGACTGTGCTGATAATCCACCAAACACGCGGGTACAACAGGGACCCTCAACACTGGTGCTGAGCACTCACGAGGTGAAACGGGCCCTGAAAAAGATTAACCCCAAAACAGCTACAGGTCCTGACGGAGTACCAGGACGGGTTCAGAAGCACTGTGCGGGGGCCCTCACGCACATTTTTACAGACATTTTTAACATCTCACTGGAGCAAGCTTCAGTCCCAACATGCTTAAAGTCAGCAACAATTATCCCTGTACCTAAACATTCAGCAGCAAGGTCTCTAAATGACTTTCGGCCAGTGGCCCTCACACCGGTGGTGATGAAGTGTTTTGAGCAATTGATCCTAGTTCACTTGAAGAACAACATCCCCTGTTCCTGGGACCAATACCAATTTGCTTACAGAGCAAATAGGTCAACAGATGATGCTGTGTCAATGGCTCTTCATTCTGCCCTTACTCATCTAGACCAGTGTGATAGCTATATGCGTGTGCTATTTATTGATTATAGCTCCGCATTTAACACAATCTCACCCCACAAACTCACCACCAAGCTGGACTTCCTGGGCCTTAATACGCACCTGAACAACTGGGTCCTAAACTTCCTCACTGATAGACCACAGGCTGTGCGCATGGGAGACCGGATGTCCTCTAGCATCACCCTGAATACTGGAGTACCACAAGGTTGCGTTTTGAGCCCTTTTCTTTTTCTCTTCTCCCTCTACACACAGGACTGCAAATCAATCCATAAGGACAACTGCATAATTAAATTTGCAGATGATACCATCGTGGTGGGCAAAATTACATCCAGTGATGAAACTGCCTACAGATTCGAGATCGAGAATTTGGAGGGCTGGAGTCAGGAAAATAACCTGATCCTTAACGCAACAAAGACAAAGGAATTGATCCTAGATTTCAGAAGACTGAGGCCCCTCGTCCATCACCCAATTACAATCAGCGGTGAAAAGGTGGAAGTTGTGCAGAGCATTAAGTACCTCGGTGTCAACATCAGCCATGACATGACCTGGACCGTTAACACCACAGCAATGGTCAAGAAAGGTCTTCAGAGGTTATACTTCCTGAGGTGCTTAAAGAGAGCAAGACTCCCACAACAATTGCTGGTGAGCTTCTACAGTTCAGCCATTGAGTCCATTTTTACATACTGTATCTCAGTGTGGTACTCTGGCTGTACCATAGACAACAGGAACGCTCTCCAGCGCATTATCAAAACTGCTGAGAGGATCACTGGCACCCAGCTCCCCAGACTGGAGGACATACATAGGACCCCCTGCATTGGGCAAGTTACAGCAATACTTAAGGACAGCACACACCCCGGACCCTGCCTATTTACTCCACTGCCTTCTGGTAGACGCTACAGGACACTGTACGCATGGACTACGAGACTGAAAAACAGCTTCTATCACAGAGCTGTAACACTACTGAACACTGATCATAATACATTAAATGGACTATGACCTCAACGTCACTACATACTCTTGGCATAAAGCAGTCAGGTATTTTAAGAAATTTTAAGTCACTTAAGCACAGTCACTTTAAGCACACGGCACTTATATCTTAAATTTACTTGTATCTTTTTTTTTGTACATTTGTAAATTGTAAATTTTTATGTTGTAATCTTTTAATATATTTTATATGCTGGCATTTGGATGATTGCTCCAACAAAATTTCATTGCCTGAGCAATGACAATAAAGATACCTACCTACCTACCTACCCACCCACCCACCCCAGGTAAGTATTTCCACCCTGACAGAGCAGATGGTTAATTCATGGTCAGAATTAGTTCATTCTGTATAAACCTTCAGTCAGTTATTTAGACTGTCGAATGATGAAGGCTGTGTTTATAAAGACAGGAAATAAAAGGTTTTAAATGTCCAGACACTATTATACTTTAGTTTTATTACTGACAGTTGGACTCCTGGCGGCTTGCAGACCTTTATACTACACAGCCCCATCCCAGAAAAAAAAATTCAATCTAAATGAAGTGAAAGTCACACTCCAGACTCTCCTTGGACAAACTTTACTCCGCAGAGAGTCTGGAAACACCCGAGTGATTGAAGAGAGAAAAATAAGTGCGGTCTATGGGTTCCCACTTCGTTCCCCAGTCCATGACTCTGCTATCAGAGAAGAAGTGCTACTCTCAGCGCCTTATCACGCCGTCCACACGGGCCTCAGTGCTGTAATATCAGTCATGACAGGTATATTTGGACCTTTGCACCCCTGAGAGAGACGTAATGATGTGCTTCGCCTGATGGAGAGGCGTGTTACAGAACGGCACACCGGCACACTGTGTCGTTTGTCTTCAGTGTGTTTAAAGCAAGAAACAAAATATGACGGGAACGAAAACTAGGAGGCAGATCTTAATGAGTCAGGAGCCAACAAGCTTATCTTTGTGCAGCATCATCGGTGCTCCGAATGGAAGACCATGGATACAGGATGTGGACCTCTGGGAAATATTCTGCTATTTAAGTCACCTCTGTCTGTTTTCCTGTCTGTCTGCATTTAAACTCTCACAGGACAAAGCCCTTTTTAAATTCAACATGCCCACGGCTAAAACTTGGTGGGTTTGGTGACACCACATTACCACCACAATGTGTTCCAGTCCCTCAATGTTTAGTCATTTTTCCTTCACTCCCAGAAACTAATTACAACAGTACTACAACGCAAATGCAACTGGAGGCACAGAATCTCTCTGCATTCATGTAATTTCTTCTTATTAACTAATAAATAATTTGTTGTTTAACTTGTGGTCCTGGTCCATTTGTTCCAGTGCGGTGTGTTTACAGGGTAAATAAGATGCGATGACTTACATCAGAGGTTTAATGCATTGCTTTACCGCTTAAACCTTAATCCCGTAATCAGAAAGCTAAAATCCTGTAATTAAAAACATCTCTGGTTCTGCAATAAATATTTAAATGCTGTAAAATAGAAACCAGGGGGGGATCAATGCTATTTGGAGACATCAAGTATTTGGGGCAGCAATAGAGCAGAACGAGGCTCCGGCACCATTCATGATTAATATGCATTCGATATCATATTGGGATTTTCTCCACCAATTAGTGTCATCGCACAGATTACAGGAAACGGCTTGTTCCATTTTAAAACATAGGATTGTGTTAGTCATCTAATTTAATCCTGAGGATCCAAAAACAGGCAAAGGAATAACTGAGGGAACTGTTTTCAAAAGTACGCATTTGTGGAGAGGTGATACGACATGATGCTGCTGATGAAAAAGGTTATGTTTTTGGCTTCTTCAAGTTGTTGCCATTAGGGGGTGTCAAAGTGGGGATGAGCTGTCCTCAACAATACTCGTCTAGGGCATTCCACATGTTCACATTGAATCCATGTTTTTGTACTGTGGGTGTAAACCCAGAGAACCCGGAAAAGCCCCACAAGAAACAGAGAACATAGAAACTTAGATTCAAACCTGGATGCACCTTCTAGGGGGTGGTTATATAACATGACGCTACTAATGACAAAGGTTGTGTTTTCAGATTATTCAAGGTGTTGCCATTAGGGAGTGACACAGTGGAGAATAGATGTTCTCAACAATACTTATCTCATTTAGGGTCAAGGGAGGGGGATTCCATATGCCCATCCAGGGGAGAAAATTTCAGGAGCTGGGCATATACACCCAGGACAGGGCGCCTCTCCAATGCTGGGCACACATAAACTATATAAGGGCCATTTAGAGTAGGCCAATTCACTTTGAATCCATGTTTTTGGACTGTGGGAGTAGGTCTTCAGCGACTTCAACGACTATTTGTGATCTGAAGGTGATAAAAACATTCACCTTTAAATCCAGACCTTATTTTAGTCTCTCCTCCCCAAACGTGTTCAGGATGAACTGCGAACCCCATGGAGGACGAAGCTGCCACGTCGTCAGAGATCAAAAAGATATGAGTTCTGTGGCAGCTGCTCTCCTCATGTCATCATCCCGAGGGTCTGTGTCATACACACTCACGTTATACGTCCTGTTCCTCGGTTCCCATCAACCTGCCATGATGGCTGGCGCTCCAAGCAGCACTGTCAAAGTTTATTGGGTTTAAGGCAGAATGTTTATTGCGTCCCCGCAGCACTGGTGGAGGAGTCTGCCTACACTTGGCAGGAGGCTCAGATCCAATCATTTCCTCATATCTGAGTTTTTTTTAATTAAATTACGGTTGAAGGTTTTATCATGGACATGAGCAGGAACTTTGTCTGTATGGTGGACCTTTAGGGATGGAGCTGTAAAGTGGATCTGGACACTGGGGACACTGTAGAGTAAATATGGAATGCTTGAGCAGTAGATTGTATGTATTCTTGCATTTTACATTCCAGTTCCTGCTGAAGTTCCTGCTTATTGTCTGTAGTTGCACCCCTTAATCCCCCCTCAAAGAAGAACTCCTTAGTTCTTGCCACAACCCACTTTTATATGATGAACCAAACAAATGATTTAAAAAAATTGCCTTAAAATACTAATTGAAACATACTGATGTATGTAATTTAATTTAAGAGCCATTTATTTTAAATAAACTGATAAACTTGTCCCCAATGAACAAAAATCCACATTTCAAATTTCATATTCAGGTTATATTTGGGTTTTGCCATCTTGCCTCCGAACAACGAATGCTGGTTGCCATGGTAACACAGATGCTACAGGCGTCTAACGTGTTCCTCTCTCTGTAGCTTTTTTAGGTATAAGTACAACGTTAGAAAATTTTATTAATTTTTTAAAAATATACAGTGAAACCTCTGTTTTCATTGCTAATCCATTCGTTGAATAATTAAAATAAAAAATAATAATTAATGTTAAATATATGTAAATAATAAATAAATATTTAACAGAACTGCATTCATATTTCTTGCAATCTAACTGTTTTTTATCTAAATTAATGATAAATTTTTGTCACCTTCTGTCTCTGTTTTGTAATTGTATTAATGACTTAAACTACATTAGCTTCTTTTTGCTTTTCTCTTCACCACAATCAAACTTATCATAGACAGCGGCTTTCTGTAAATTCAGCGATCTGAATGCTTCTCTTGAATTTTAAATTTTTTTTTTTTGTTTTGTGTTCCTACTCTCTTTCTTTGAGGGGCTGCTGGATCTGGAAATCTTTTTTGGTCAAATGGTGGAGCTTTAAGTAAAGCAATAACTTTAATTTTATTTTTCAAGGAAAATATAAAAGGGTACAATGAGAAATGTCCACGGCACATGATCACAACAATTCATTTAGAAGCAACCGGCAAAAACAGACGTGTGGAGAAAAACACTGAATCCGACAATCTCCAAAGTCAATGAAAAACAGAGAATCTACTGTATTTATTTTTTACAAGCTGTACACCAGCCAACCAGAACCACCTATTTGAGAAACACTGCATTAGTGTACCTTCTATAGTCATCCTTAGTTTGCTTAACCCCTAGTAGGTCTATTTTTGGTTAAGAGAAGAGCAAGTGCAGATTTTTAGTAGAAGATGGAACTTAACTTCAAAGAGCTAAGCCTCAAACTTTGAACTGGAACTTTGAGACAGAGCTGGTTATCATTCCAAAAACAATTACACTGGTGTCCTCCACTGACAATGCTGCCCCATCAATCAGAGAGAAGATAAGTCCCACACTAGGCCACGGTCCTCACAAGGTCCTTACTTACTTGCACATAGGATGTAAGATTGTAGTAATTGTAGTAATTGTTTCAGGTACAACCACACAACGATGTGCAGCTCTCACGCGGCTTATTTTAAACATCTGCAGCAGAATTAATAAACTGGGCTGTCTCCAGGTCAGTTTGAGGTCATGTAGAGGAAATACACGGATCCTTACTGGCGTGCTCAACTCTGTTGCTGCTTATTTGCATAACCTGGATTATTATACCTTTATGTGAATAAATTGCAATCCATTGCTTAAAGAATCCTTAATTTATCACCAAGACACCAGGATGGACCAACCGTTCACACCAGGGGGAATATCACATCAATTACCGGAGACTTTCTTACTGGCATGTTTTAGGACTGTGGGAAAACATGAGGGATCCTACACTAACATCGGAAGAACACGCAAACCCCACATTAATGGAGCAAGTATACCCTGGAAGCTTCTTAAAGTGAGAGAGCATGTCTTGCCCTCCGCAGAGCTGAACTTGAAGTTTCTACAGTGGATCGGAATGCAGCACCATGTTGTGTTGATTGTGCTCATGGCTCAGCTGTGCAGGACTAATTAGCCTCCGGTGTGTTGATATTTACAGTGGAATCTGCTGCTCGTTCGAGAACCTTATTGTGATGCAATGTTGAGTAAGTCACCATGAGGACGATTTCCCAGTGCTGCACGGCGGGCCGGGTAATTGGTAGGCTCTGAACACCCGTTTATGTTTGAAAATGTGCATGGAATGGAAGTGGCAGAGATGAGGCGTTAGCTGGGTGTGATGTGGTAAACAAGGCATGAGATGTGGGAAGGATGTGAGGATTTCTGCAGCATTGCAGTCTGGGTTCTGAGATCCAAGTGGCGATTTCAGTTTTACAGAAGAAATTAAAGGACCAATATGCATTTATTTTAAACAAGCAAATACTCATGCTGCGCTGCGGCGCTACTTGATAACCACGTGAAATTTATAAGGCAATTGATTTGGAATGATTGATGGTTTTGTAGTTTATATATTTAAAACATATTCTTATGGAGTGAAGTTTGTGGCAATACAAAATCTGAAATGAATATGTGGAATGAATATAGTGTGAGTTGTGACCACGGTGTCCACACGGTTCCTTTTACATTGATTAATCAGTAGGTTTTCCAAGACATGATAAGGCATGATGGAGCCAAGCTTCAGCTTTGTAGGTACAAAATCCATTCAATCCATCGGAGGTGTTGCATTCGATGGTGATGGCAAATGAACAATCAAATGTAGGAAAGTGAGCACTTTAGTTTTTAAATGGACACGATAGGGAATCATGGTGCCATGTTTCAGCACTGTAGCTACTGATGTGACCCTGATGTGTCTTGTGTTCGATGGTGATCAAATGAACCATCAGTAGGTGAGAAGAACTTTTTCCATGAGCATGATGGACAATCATGATGCCTAATTATGATGGAATCATAATGATGTAGACTGATGCCTTTCATACATTCAACTTACACAGTGGTTATCAATTCCATAGAGTCATTTTGGCAAATGTGATTGTCAGGGTATAGGGTCGGGCATAATATAACCTCCCTAGGATAATAAGGGTTCAGGGGTCCTGTCACACACCAGGACACAATGAGGACACCAAAACAGTTATATTTACTAAAGTCAACACAAATTAGGTAATCCTTCCTTGTGGGTCCAAATGTATAGAATTGGGCTCACAGGGAATGTACGGTGAGCAAGGTTCCCAGCGATTGTTAGTAGAGATGGGTTCTGAGGGTTAAGGTTGGCATTTTAGCTCCCGAGCGAGTGCTGCAGAGTTCATCCTTGTATGAAATTGAAACCATCCTTGTATGAAATTGAAATGTATCTTATTTTGATTCCTAAAGTTGCGTGACCCTTAGTGCTTCATTTAAATAGGAAATGAATGAACATTCCCAGCCCACATTTTTCTGCGTTTACTAAACCTACAACGCTTTAAAAACTTTTTAATTACACAGTGATGTGAGTGAAAGATGCTGAAATTTAAACCCCACTGCACCTGTTCAGGAGGCAAAATGCAGGTGACGAAACAGAATGTTTACTGAACATCGAACCCAAATGCAATGTAAGGAAACAGATGAAGAAGGATGTGGAAGGAGGAGTCAAATCCCAGAAAGGTAACTAAGATAAGACCAAGAGATCAGGATACACAGACCCGGGGCATATGGTAGCTCAGTGATGAGGCTGCACGACTATAAATCTTATGGAATCCAATAAAGTTACCAGTATGAGCCTGTGACCCTCTGCACCAGGGGAACTGTCACTCTGTATCTAACCCCAACCATCAAGTTGGGACACTTAAAAGTGGCTTTGGATCTGAATCAGCAAAATTACTTCAAGGATTCAAGGAGGCTTTATTATCATTTTATTATCATCACATGTGGCATGTACAAAAACGAACCTAGAGTCACCCTGTTTCTTTTTTTTAAGAAGTAGAATATATGTAGATATAAATCTAGAATATATAATGTACATTATATAATATAAATATATAAGTATTAAACACGTCGCCAATTTTCTCAGTAAATAAATTTCTAGAGGTGCTATTGACATCAAATTTTTACCAGATGTCGGTAACAACCCAAGAAATCCAGCCATACAAATAAATCAAACCATAGATGTCCAGAAATTAAATTATGTGTAATTATGTGAAATGGCAA
>JAOUQT010047238.1:0-10917 GCA_025769995.1 Xyliphius kryptos
AACATCGGGAAGTGGTCGAAAAATCGATTACAAAATTTGTACCAAACAGACAAGTGAAGCTGAATAAAAGTGTGTAATTAAATGCCTTGACCAAATTACACTGATTGAGTGAAAACTGAATTATAGTTTTGTAGCATAAAATGGTTAAAATACAGAAAAATAAAACACAACAACACTATAAATTAGTTTTTGTTTAATTAAATGAGGAAAAAATGCCCCAAACGTGACTCAGATGATATTATGATGTTAAAAAGTACTATGGCTAAAGTTTAAAATAATAAGCATTATTCTCACCTCTGTGCACTTGTTTAATCTGCTCTTCATTTTTAGTGCATTTATATAATGCTCATAACAGTGCAACTATAATAACTGCATTTCCCCCCTGGGATTAATCAAGCATTTCTGGTTGTGATTTGTGTTTATATAAAAAGCTGTAATAAATCTTTATTTTTCATGTCACTGTGTCACTATTATAATGTAAGGTGTGAACTTTAAAACTCCCAAATGAACCTAACCAGAATAAGAATGTAATCACTGCTTATTTTCTGACAGAAACTTTTACAAGCCATAAAGCCAGAGGGGATATTTAGAAACTTTAGGTTTACATGTCTGCATGTATTTGGTTTCTGGGGGGAAACTGGAGTACCTGAAGTAAACCCACTCAGACACACAGAGGATACGCAGACTCCAATCCAAAAGACCCTTTGTTCGGCTCAATCAAATCTGGGACTTATATTGTGAGGTGATAGCGCTAACTTCTGCATCGTGTCGCCTCTTAAAAGCATTAATATCTATATAACTAGCTATATACAACAAGCTTTTTAAAACAAAATTTAATTCCAAAAAAAAAAACAAAGAAATGATGGTTGTGTACCTGGTTTATATACAATTCTTTCTACCAGAACCAATCACAATGGGTATTACAATTTTAGTTTTTGTTTTACAGTTGTTAAACGTGCCTTAAAAGAAAAAAAGAAAAACTGCTTTTGTTGTTATTGTAAGCCAACATTTTATTAAAAAAAACTTGCTTAGGCAGCAGACATTGTGTAAGTATGGTTGATGTAAACATTTAGACAAACTAGACGTTTACATCTGTTTTAATGCTGATTTTAATACCCAGTCATACACTTTAGTTAGAAGTTCAAAGGCAAAGGTGTGCTTTAAGAATATTTTATAAATGAACATTTTGACAGATTCAGATTCTCAGTATCTGTCTTAATGGTTCTACTGAACTATTTAGATGCTTCCTGTGTGGTCAGCAAGCCCATATGTAATGAGATACGGTCGGTAGATAATGTGGGTTTCAGTGTGTGTGTGTGTGTGTGTGTGTGAGAGCGACAGAGGGTCTTTTGTGTTTGCAGTGTATGTACAGAAATCCGAGTTTTAAATTTTGCCAACCATACAAATTGAAACTGCTTTTAGTTTGAAAAACTGAAAAACAGAAAACTCAGCTGGTGGCATTTTAGACTCAGTATTAATAAAAGAGACAAAAAAAAAAAAGAAAGATGAATTGGGGATGAAGCATTACACTTCAGATGCTCATGGACAATTAATGAGTCTCTCTTTGTCCTGCTTATATTTGGATGTACAAAGTAAGACTGAATAAAACTAAAAATAAGGTTAATATTAACCAAGAGACTTGGTTACGGTTGTGTGCATCTTCCCAGGCAACAAAAGTTACCCGACTGGTCATAGGGGGCGCACATGCTCACACAAACACTTCCTGTGTAGAGCAGTAGTGTTGAATTACATAACCAGAAAAAGCTGAGTGCACTTTCCACTGTCATGTTGGCTTTACTTCAGCAATATTCTTTAAACTTCAAGTTGGATTCTAAAACTGCTGCTTGAGGTCATATTTGCTTACAGGACTTGAATGTATTCAAAAGTATAAAATTAACATTATGAATGATACAGTGGTGGAATTGGAATTTACACAAACTTATAAAAATCAAATATGGTAGAAAAAGGAGGTAAAAAGCTAAAGCTATGCAATAAACAGAAGTGGCAGACTTTTAGCTGTCAGGTCTGTCAGATGCTCACAGCAGTGTGAGAGCTGAGCTCTCAGACACTTCAATAATTCACTACACTAGGTCACACTCGGTCAGTGGTGTGGGTGTGCGTGTGTGTGTGTGAGTGACTAAGAAAAAAGGTGCAGAGAAGATGAAAGAACTGTATTTTGGAAGTGCATCTGAAAGGACAGCTCTGCATGTTTTCTAAAGCTGCTGATGAGAATGGTAGACTCAAAGGCTTGACAGAAAACAGGACCAATAACACAGATTATGTAGTAATAAATAATTCATAATAAGATGGTCTATATAGTTTTTAATTGTATAGTGAATGCAGAACATACAGTATAGTGTACACTAGGTATTTGCATTCTCTGTACAAATGCAGTGATCTGTAATAGCGTTTTATTCAACGTTCAGTGGTGCTGACCGTCTACCTATGATGTGTTTCGGTCAGTGGTGCAGCTGTGTTTTCCAAAGATAGACAGAAATGTATCTAAACACAGCTCATTTCAAGACCACCACACCCATCACTGTACAGTGTACACTGTTGGACAATGAAACAGAAACACATATCATTTTAGTGTGGAAGGTTTTATGGCCAAATTGGACCAGCCTGTTGGCCAATCTTGCACATTGCACGAGTAATACCTGAGCGTGAAGGTTCAATTAGCAGGGTAAGAGCAGTTTTGTTCAAAATATTTTAATGCACACAACATTATGAGTGACAGAGTTCATGGCCTGCACAGTCACCAGATCTAAATATTATTGAGCCACTTTGGGGTGTTTTAGAGGAGCAAGTCAGTAACTGACTTGGCCACAATCCTGCAAGATGAATGTCTTACAATCCCTCTGACCACTGTGTAAGACTTGTATATGTCATTACCAAGACGAATTGGCGCTGTATTAGCTGCAAAAGGAGGCCCTAAACAATACTTACACATTATTGTGGTCTAAAACCAGGTGTTTCGGGTTCCTTGTCCAACCCCTGTATATATACATGCATCAGAGCAGAGCGGAGGCCGAAATGGTGAATGTTGAATAAAAAAGGATTGTTGTGAGGAATTCAGAGAGGAGTTGAGAAAGGTGGTAAGAAAGAGATTCCAGATGACTGGGTTGCAGCAGCAACATTAATTAGACAGACAGTGTGGTTGTCATTTGGACATGCAAAAGACTGTGGTGGAACGAGGAAGTGCAGGAAGTTATTCAGTAGGGATGAGCAAGTACAGTGCTATCTGCATCTGTTCAGCCATCTAAATAAACTGTATCCATATCTGTACTGGATGGGTGGGGCCTAATCATAAAGTGGGCGTGGCATAACCCGAAAATGATTGTTTTTCAACATGGAGTGGGTGGAGCTTAAAGCTGTATTTATTTTAAGACTGAAATTGATATGAATTAATCAGAGGAAGGCGAGTTTATTATTGATTTTGCTTTCAGTCAACATATTTATGAATAAAACCTTGGTTTTTTTATCATAGTGTGTCATTGCACTCGAGGCACTCCATGCCAAACAACGCTTCTTTCTATGATTTATTCACAATGATGCCTGCCCTATTTTGCCATAATGCTTTATTCCAAAACAGATAGTTCTGGTCCTTAAATCTGACTGGCTGAGTTTGTCCAGCTGTGACATTACTGACAATAATGCACACCTCTGATCGCCTCACATTCGGATCGATTTGTGACTTAATAAATTACTATGCATTATTAAAAATACATTATTTTACCGATGTTTTTTATAAACTGCGTTCTGTAATTTGTCCACTAGATGATTGTTAGAGAATCTGAAATCCTGTTACTCAGTGATCAGCATACACTTAAAAAAACAAACTACATTACGTTGTGGAATACCAGAATATTAACAATATTGTTTTTAATAAATGCATTTATAAATCAAACTTTTTTTTTATTATAGTGTGTTTTTAACTATTTTATAAAAGCATTAATATTGCGAATAAATCACGGGAAAGGGGTGTAACTGTACTTCGCTTTAGGGCGTGCCTAACAAGACCTCTTTTCAATATCTCATACCTTAATGTTTTATTATTTATTGTGGTTTTAAAGTACCATTTCCAAAAATCACTTACAGGTTTCACAGTCCAGAGGAACATAATGTATCAGTACTATTACGTGAGCATGCATTTTTAAATTCTTATTAATATTTGCACACTTAACTGCAACAACTTTAAAGTCACTGAGAGTTGAGGTACACATCATTACTCTTGTTATAAAATTGGGATGAGCTATATAATGCATTAAAGTGGGATTTTAATACTTAAAGGGTTAGAAGCAGGAAAAATTGAATTTTTCGGATCCAAGTGTCTATGGCGAGGTTCTAACTATGAAACCGCTCTTAGTCAGTATTTACAGTAAGCAGTACTTAGTACTCATCAAAAGTTATCCAAGAAAACAACATGGTCATGCGTAGCAAAAGCCTAATGACACACAAAGGTAGAAAAGGTTATTCTTTCCAATCTGACCACAGCGCAATTAAAGGTAATCTCATCCATTCAATTTTGATATTATGTTAAATTTTAGGTGTTGTGTTTATTTGGAAAAGAAATGGACCATGATGCACTACAGAAATTAGTATTATGATCTGGGCCAAGTTTAATTGACCAAATGAGAAGTTCCTCCCTTTAAGACCATGATACTACCTATAATACTATGTCTATTATAGTAAAAAAAAACTTTTTGTTTACAGTTGAAAATTGTTCTGAAGTGATATAAGAAGCATAACAAATAATGTCCCTCCTATATCTTTTACTCTCACTCTCTCCTCTTTATATATGTGTATATGTAGATGATTAAGTCAATGTTTTTATGCTATAATTTCTTAATGTGGTGCCAACCTTGCCACTCCTGTCCTTTGTGCCACTGCTTCCTGTGGAGCTGAGTGACCTCCTGCGCTGCTCCTGCTGCTCCTCTACCTCACATTTAAGGTGCTCGATATGCACAAGGTAGGCTTGCTCCTGCGCCTCTCGTGTACTTAGCTTTAGCTCCACTGCCTTTTTCTCCTTTTCTAACAGATATAGCTGTGCCTTCAGCTCTGCCATTTCTTCCTGCAATCAGAAAAAAATGTATACATGAAGAATTAGGAAGCCAATGTGCAGATACAGTGAATCACGCAGAACAGAAACTCAGACTCCAGTTAGACATATGATCACAGTTCTGAGCAGCAGGCTAACAGTGCCCATTCCAAAGCATGACACATACTTTCTACCTTTGATGAACATAACAGTATCTTTAATATGATTATGACATTTCAAATTTATAAAATATATTAGTGATCTATATCTTGGTGTCAGACAACAAAAAAACAATGATACATGATATAATGAATTTTAAAAGTTAAATTGTCTGTTTGATCGAGTTATGAGCATAGAACACCCTACAACATCATTATTTATTGAATTTTATTAAAGTAGACATTTTGCCACCTGGAACATTGAGGTGTGCATTAACACGGTGCCAAAGAGAGAGATCATCATCAATCATCACAGAGGAGTGATAGTTGCTACCTATCACTCAATCGAGCACTTAGACGGGAAGATGAGGAAACAGGTGAGGTAATGGTAATCATTTGTTGCTCATTTGCCTTAAATTTCTGTCTGTGTCTGAGCAAGTATAAAAGGAATAGAGGATAAGAAGAGAGGACTGGCTGAGATGCAAAAGTCTCTGGATAATTATTGTTAATATCACCAAATTTGACAAGACCATACAGCACCGCTGTAAATATGATTTTAAAACACATAGTTCTGGTCCTTAAATCTGATTCTCTGATTTGTGCAGCCGTGACATTATTGACAATAATGCACACCTTAGATCGCTTCAGGCTTGTATCAATGTGTGTGTATCCATTATTTTCTCATGTTTTTTTTTATACATTTAGCCACTAGATGGCAGCAAAACCAAAATTGCTGCCAATTGCTAGCAAAACCAAAAACCTGTTACTCCGGGATCAGCGTTCATTTAAAAAAACGGACTGGATTACATCATGGAAGAACAGTTTATTAGAAATTTTGCCTTTAATAAACACATGTATTAATAAACTTTTTTATTATAGTGTATTTGTAACCATCTCCTCATTAAACCACAATAATGCACAACCTCGCTTGTCTTTTGCTTTAATTACACATTAACATCACCAACCTATGAAGAAATGTTCAAGTAAGCATTATTAAAAAGGAATACACAAAATATGTAAAAGCCATGAAACCATTTGGATGGACAAGCAATTCTCATAATATTTTGGTAATAACAATGAAGTTTATACAACTAGATTTTTAATATTTCCTTGATATTTAAAAATATGCACTAAAACTAAGGATATGAAATTTGATTTTAGCAGAGAAACACGCAAAAATACGATTTCCTGTGTTTTCATAGACCTCCATGACTAGTTTGATAAATATAAACAAATTCAGAACTTAAGGTCTTCAACACACTACATGTAATTTGTTAGTAAGGCATGATTACCACTGTGTTACATCACTTTGTTTTAGATCCCTTTTAATCATTTAGGAACAGAAAATACTATTTTGCAAGTAGAATGTTTGCCTTCTCTGATTCCTGTGGAGGCTTCACACATTTTCAATAACAGACAGATCTGATGTGCAGACAGCTTGTCGAGCACACACAACATTTATGAAGTCACTTTGTTGTAAAACATGCAGAATCATTCCTCATATCATCATTAATAAATTAGCACAGACATCCCCTTGATGGCAGCCAGTCTGCAAAATCCCAACATACACAGATAGATCACCTTCACTCATCAGTCAGTTATTCATACTGTGAATGACCTACTGCCATTTTTACTGACTATTTCAGGTATGATAAAACACAGAAATCTCAGTGGTGTTTCTGCATATAATTGCTTGATGACCTTTGTCTTGAAATTATCTTATTTATTGCAGCAGTAAACGGAATGGGGTAAAATAACTTTTTAAACAAATTATAAGCCAGTAAAATTATATTTATTATATGAGCATGGGACAAACTTGCACAGCTAAGATTTCACTGACCGTTATTTGTGGTTTAAAACATAGGCCATATTGGGCAAAGATATGTCTGATGCTCCTAAATCTTTGTGTGAATGTCAATGATGTAAATAAATTATTTGCAATAAAGCAGTAATGTTATTTTTAGATAAATTATTATTTTTGTTTTATTTTACATTTGGCAAAAGTGGTGAGATGTATTTATGTTCCATGCAATAACTAGGTATGTAGTAGATCATTTAAAACTTGATACATTCGCATGTTGCATAAAATATTTAGATAAATATAAGATTTCCTTTAGATTTGGCCCCAGTCTCAACCTAGTAAAGGTTGATTATAATTCTATGTTTGTTTATATTTAAAAATACTTTTAAAAAGAGAAAAACAAAAGCAGAAGTACTCTTAGTTTTGCTTGATGGTAAAATGTTGATGACTACTTGCCTTTTATTACTTGATAATATTTAAAAAAAAAAAAAACCAGCAGATCAATCCGATAGCAATTAAAAGTCTGAGCAGAGCCCAGCTCAACATCAGAGTCACTGGTGTCAGTGTCATACATTTTCAGCCTGCTATGCCATCCTGTGGGACTGTGTGTATCTGAGTTAATATCACTACTGGCTCAGAAACTGTCATGCTGAAGGTCATGGTAAAATTTAAATGACAGAACTGATTGGAGAATACTCTTCTGGTAGAGGAAAGCCCAGAACAACAGAGGTGAAAATTGGAAGTGTGTCGAAAAGCTCTTTTTCTCTTTAACCTATGAGATTTCAGGGCATTATTTTAAACGATGGCTTCTGTTATTCTGTCATTTCATTCAAACTTAGCAGTCAACATTTTCTCTGGAGAAGTCTAAAAATTTCCCCACCATACAGTTATTGAGAGGTTTTACACAGCTTTACCTGGCCCTTCATACACACATACATTCACCATGTCTAACTGTAGGTGGCCATTACTGTAAAAGCGTCATAGGAAATTTGTGGTGTTAATACACTCCAGCTTCTCTAGTAAGCTCTCATCCCAAGGAAAAATAAAACCCCCACAGGGCTCCAACTTGCAAGCTTTCAGTATGACACATCTTCTGTGAATGTGCTTGTGAAAACGATACGTGATCATAGAGCACATTTTGGTATGGCAATTGCTATAACCAGAAACCAGCTCAACCTGGAAACATCAGATGCGCACTAACATTGAATTAGTGTCTGATTTCCGATGTTAAAATAATTCAACTTTTTCTCAATAGACATCAACCAGCTGTAATTCATCAAACACAACTATAAAGTTTTAGGAAAAGTTTTATATAACATGAAAACTGTGCTCAGGGTAGGCAACTAGCAGGTTTATATAAAGTGAAATTAACTTGAATTAAACAGTTTTTATTGTTTAAAATATATTGAAGGTAAGGAGTGGGGCGTGGCCTAATACATTATTCCTGAACTACAGATGCAGATGCCTTGTAAGGTAACCAGCCTGGCACATGCATCTTTGTGAGGTAGCAAAGTTGATATTGACAAACCAATGACTTCCACTAATGGTGGTGGAAAACATTTAAATACAAAATGACATTAAAAGATCAAAAGTACATTTACATTTAGTTATTTAGCAGACAATTTTATCCAAAGCGACTTACAAGCATCCAAACTTGGTTGGGTCAGAACACAGGGTTGAAACAGGACCCTGGAGCAATGAGGGTTAAGGGTCTTGCTCAAGGACCCACATTGGTAACTTCAGTGGACCTGGGGTTTGAACCGCCAACCTTCTGATTGATAGTCCAACACCCTAACCACTGAGCTACCACTCCCTACAAAAAGTAAAATAAATGTATCGGCCAACCTTTTCAATTCACATGTTTTATAACAACCAATTCAACCAACTATGCAATTACTTATGATAACTAATGTACAACAAATCAATGACAAAGTCAATGACGTATCACCCACTTAAAAATTGCCTAAATCAACCAAGAATCAATCAACTTACTAAAAACATAATATTTAAATTTATTTAGTGTATACATTCAGTGGTATGAAAAGGTAAAAAAAAAGTGTTTATTGCCTTCTGTTTACTATATAATTGAATTTCATGATCTCACAGACACTCATGCTGGACTAGTGTCACTTTGATTGATAAGAATGTGAATGTGGCACCACTCCCACAGCCATTTACACCACACAGCCATTTACACCTTCTCTCATAAAGGAAGGTTGTGCCATCAAAGGAGTTAAACCTGAATTTATATTTTTGTATGACAAGGAAATGTGTTATGCTATTAAAATCTTTTTTTTCTTCATTAATTTACAGTTCACAATTAAGTCTTAATTCTCAATGATACTATAACAGTATAAAAGTGACCCCCTTTTCTAAAGGGGTATAATAATTTCTGCAAAAGCTGTAGCTGAATATTAAGACTGATGCTGTCATGATAATATTACCTTCATTGCCATGAGCTCCTGCATGAGTACTGCATTCTCCAAATCCAGTCGGTGTGAGTCTGCTCGAGGTTTAATGTCATAGCTGAGGGGGTCGACATGCACACTTTCCAGTTCCAGCATGGTGAGCTTTACTGCTGCTCTGTCATTCTTCAACTGTTGGATGTAATCTTTCAGACGCTGCTCATCCTCTTTGGAGAAATCCGTGTCACAACTGCTGGCTGTTGAGCTGGTGGTGCTGTGGAAAAGGCATCAAGTCAGGACCATGTTAGACTTTAATTTATACAGTATAAATGCACTGTGTGTGTGTTAACCATTTATTCAATATGTACACAGTATAATTAAAATGTACTTAGTTAGAGAGAATTAAACCTAGGGCAGCACTGTGGTAAAGTGGAACGTTTTAAAAAGGAAAGGCTTTCCTACAGATTTGTAACTCAGTGTAAACTTTTTCCCAATGTTCAATTCTTGTAATAATACAGGACATTGCATGGAATTGTTGTGTAATAGCAGTAACAAAAGCAGCGACTTCATTAGCATCTCTGTAACAAATCACTGATATCCTAATAATTATACTAGAAAATAGATCCTTGTGTGTCACAATGCTATTAAAAAGTCTTATTATAATAAATTAGGCTGGAAATAAGGCTGTAGCTCATCTGTGACAACTTGGTATTCAGAACATACTGCATTATACATCTGCAAAATAAATGGCATTCTTTACTTTACAGAAAATAAATGTCTTCTGCAACCAACAACTATTTGCAGATGTAGTAATTATAGACACATTTAATAAAAGTGTGTGTGTGTGTGTCATGCAAGAGACTGGCTGTAATAACACCGACCTTCTCATCTCTCAGGTTATTACACTATATTTTCATTGAACAGTTTCCATTAGATTGCAATAGTAATGCTAAATCACCTCAGCAGTGCTAATTAGCATGCAGTATGTATGCTGCTTTTATAGCTGAACCAAATCAGCATTCAGTCAGTTAAGAATGTTACTGGTCACAATATAACCATTGGGACATTAACTCCAAACTGAAACAGCAGCTGAAGTCTTAAGTATTATAATGGACTAAAAGTACTTTAAGAAATTGAATGGAGAAAAAAAAAAAGCTTCAATATCTAGAGCTGAGATTAATGTGAACATAAAAATAAATTTTTTACAAGAATTTTAAAACTAATTATGGGCAGACACAGACGATAGGGGCAATTTTTGAGCCGCCAACTTACCTTGAATCCATGTTTTTTTGACAGTGGGAGGAAACTGGACAACATGGAGGAAACCAACACGGACACGGGGAGAACGTGCTAACCATTAAGCCACCATGCCACCCTCATTTGTAAATTAATTAAACTAATTGTTGCTGTTTTGCAAATGAAATTCTTTCTATACATGACTGTGACGCAGTGGCGTTGGGGGGCGTGGCGGAGCCGCGGCGCTGATCAGGGGTGATTGGCGCACCTGAAGCGGCT
>JAOUQT010047248.1:0-10917 GCA_025769995.1 Xyliphius kryptos
TGTGTGTGTGTGTGTGTGTGTGTGTGTGTGTACACATGCTTTGGTTTCCACAAGCCACCGCTGAGGATGAATATGGTATGATGATAAGAGTGATGATGATGATGATCATTTCAATACAATGATTATCAGTTTAGCATCTCATACCTACAGTTAGCTTGTCCAGGTATCACGGCGAGGATGGAGAGATGTGATGAAGGAGAGAGGGACCATCCCTTCCCAGGGTGGAGGAGGGGAAGTATATTCAGAAGATAAGGGATGTGTCAGTGTTCAAACGCAACTGGAAGATGGCTGATGGTGGTGTCTTCTTTGTGTCCTTCTTTTCTAGTCCTTAACCAGTCCTATTTTCCCTCTCGTTTCCTCCATCAAGCTTTATCTTCCTTGCCATTCCTCTAATGGTCAGGTCCTGCCCCTCTCTCCCTCTCTCTGTTATCTCTCAGTACCGCAGTCCTCTGCTCTAGCAAGCCATCTGATTCTCACTATGGCGCTCTCTCTTTTTTTTTTCTTCCTCCTCTCTCACACACTGGCACTTCTCACCCTCCCTCTTTTACTCCCTCCCGCTTCTCAGTCTGACTCAGATTCTTTCTCTCTTTTTCCTACTCTCTCTATCTCTCTGCAGTCTCTGCTGCAGTGCCTTTGCAGACTGGACCACATTTTTCTCGTCGCTACTGAAAAGCCGTAGCCAATCGCAACCCTGCCTTGCCTCTCCTACCCCTTTACAGAGGTACACACACCCCTCTTTCTCTCTCTCTTTCTGTCCCCTCTCTCTTTTACTCACACACATACACAGGTACAAGAGCCCATACATCATCAGCAGGTTAGACAATGAAGCACTGTGCAGAATTTGGCTAAATAAAACTATTGTAAGCTTCCTGGGTAGAATAAAATGGCCACGTATGTCATTTGCCCTGTAAAATATTATTGTATAACACATTCAGTTTACAGAGAAAATGCAAACTAAATGATAAATACGCAGTGTTGACCTGCACGCTCTATTACCTGCCACGGTTTCCCACCTGATCTGAGCAACCCTTATCCACAACCATTAACTTGTTCTTTGGGCTACTTTGGTCAGTTTTTTAATGGCTGTCCTTAGCACGGGGTCTTTCAATCCAAAATTAACCAGTACGTACGGAGAAGGCTTTCCTGTAAGCCCCTTTGCACCTATTTCTATTCGCTGAACATGTGGCTGCCAACCACATTCTAAGCGTAGTCAATAATAATAATATGTTTAATTATATATAGCGCCTTTCTAACACTCAGGGCAGCTTAACATCCAAAAAAACAAAAAGTAATTGTGTAAATACACAATAAAAGACAAACTGCAAAATAAACACAAATGAACTAAGAGAAATAAAGTTTTATGAAGAGATTTTCATTGTGAGTGGTAGCTTAGTGGTTAGGCCATTGGGCTGTCAATCAGAAGGTTGAGGGTTCAAATCCCAGGTCCACTGAAGTTACCAATGTGGGTCCTTGAGCCAAACCCTTAACCCTCATTGTGGTCAATACTAATAATGTATTCTGTGCCTTCACTCACTTTTTAAATGCATGTACAACCACACAGACTGACTTTTTATATCTATTCCCCAGAAAAAACAGTTTGTTCTAAATGCTACAGGCTGTTTGGCATCTGTACACACACACACACACACACCAGTGTATGAGTTCCTCATAAGTTTAAACACAGTCTCACAGTATGTACACACACAAAGAGGTGCATACAACTTACACAGGGACTACACACATGCACAGACAAACAAGGACCCTTGCACACCCATATCCCTTCCAACACACACACACAGTCCATGTGCATTTATTCACACAGACCGTCATTCATCAGTACAGCAGGCAGCAGCAGCAGCTTTTCAGTAGAATCTTGCAACAATTAACACTAAACTTTCACAGACCGTTTCTGGTCCAATATCATCCTAGCAACCGTTTCTGTATAAGGAAGGTCAGAAACAAAGTTTGTTTTTTATTTTTTCTTTCCTATCCCATCGTCATGGGCCCTCACATTTATCGCTGAGATACAGAAAATATTGCCATTAAAGGTCATATAGAGTTTACAGAAATTATGTACATGTTATAACATTTTTTTTAATTATAATATGCAGTTAGCGAGGACTAAAAAGATAAATTAATTTAATATTATTACAATTACTGAAAATGCATGCAATACTGAAAAGGCAATTTTATTAGAGACGATATTTTAATTCAATTTATGGCTTTAATATATGCAATAAATATAATAAAGGGTAGGTAAAATGCTTATATATAAATACATACAGTATACACAGGGGTCGGACAATGAAACTGAAACCGCGGTCATTTTAGTGTGGGAGGTTTCGTGGCTTAATTGGACCCCTGGTGGCCAATCTTCATTATTGCACCTTAAGAGCAGCGTGTGAAGGTTCAATTAGCAGGGTAAGAGCACAGTTTTGCTCCAAATATCACAATGCACACAACAATGCACAAAATTTAATATTATTCAGCCACTTTGGGGGTTTTGGAGGAGCGAGTTAGAAAACGTTCTCCTCCACCAGCATCATGTAGTGACCTGGTCACTATCCTGCAAGAAGAATGGCTTCAAATCCCTCTGACCACTGTGCAGGACTTGTAGATGTCATTCCCAAGATGAATTGACGCTGTAATGGCCACCAAAGGAGGCGCTACACCATACTAATACATTATTCTGGTCTACAACCAGGTCGTTCAGGTTCATTGTAGCTCCTGTAGCTGAACGTACAGTTCTTTTGTGAACGCAGCATTGACGCCATGTCGCAGAGACGTGACCCCGCTGTGATGTTTGGGACTTAAAGGTGGAAAGCCGATCAATCGCGATCATTTTCAGTAAGCGGCGCTGAAAGGCCGCACAGCGCCGGTATTTACCATACAGTAACAACAATGTGGGTCTAAAAAAATAAAAGCTCTTTATGATTTTATCGAACAAACTGCAGCTTCGCTCTGAAAGAAAGGTGGCGCCCCCTCGGCCACTTATTAAGGGAACCAGCTGATCACGACTCTGACCTTTACAAACTTTATAAAGGTCTTCTCTGTTGAATGAGAACTTTATTTGAGGGTAGTTTCGGGAGCGGCGCCCTCTAGTGGGGGAAGCTATTAGAGGCAGGTTTGTATTTTCTTCTCACACACGTGTTCTACTTCCTGTTTCCTTCTTTATTATAAACCAAAGTGGATGGAATAATCAGATCATGTGAACTTTCTAAAAGTTCCCAGTGGGCTTGGCGTTAGGATGCAGTGAGGAAGAGGATGGGAATGTCCTGCTGTGTGTATAGTGTGTGCTAGTTGTGTGTATAGTTCCTGATGCTAATGATAACATGGTCTTATAAATAAAAGGACACGTTATGAAACATCAGATGATTAAGAGTTCAGGTTCACATGTTCCTCAGTTTCAAGTTCAGGAACTAAAGACAGAGCCCTTACTTTGGATCAGATTAATGCAAATGTAAACATTTGTTCTTGAATCTAATTCAGAGGTCATTAATAATGCGCTGATAAGAGTTTAATTCATCAAGAATCTAAATTTAAAAGAAAGACGGTGGAGAGACACAGCATAGTGACAGGGAACATTGTGGACATTCCCCTCCACTAGTCCACAGCGATGCTACACAGCTCCCCCTATTGGTCACTAATAGGATTGGAATACACTTCTGAATCCTGAACCCAGAACAAACTTTATTTATCTTTATTCGATAACTGGGAGATGTTCGTCCACACAGTGCGCATCTCAGGTCCAAACTCCAGGTTCTTCCACCTTTAAGGCCATAGGTCAGCCCTTCAGCGGTGCACTTGTACGCTACTGGAATAAAAGTCTGTAATCTTCCGACTACCTAATGTCGGAGGTTTGGTATGTTCTCCCCCGAATTCCAGGTTCTTCCACCTTTATGGACTTGCCATAGGTCAGCCCCTCAGTGGTGCACTTTTACAATACCAAAATAAAAGTCTGTAATATTCAGACTAACTAATACCTGAGGTTTGGTATGTTCTCCCACCTTTAGAGCTTTGCCATAGGTCAGCCCCTCAGCGGTGCACTTATACTCTAACAAAATAAAAGTCTACAAAAAGCCCTGAGGAAGGATGATTACTAACTAATACCTAAAGTTTGGTATATTTTCCCCTGAACTCCATGCTCTCCCACCTTTAAGTACTTGCCATAGGTTAGCCCCTCAGCGGTGCACTTCTACACTACCAAAATAAAAGTCTACAAACAGCCCTCAGGAAGGATGATGGGAATAAATAGCTGAGAAACAGGAGAGAGGAGTGAATGATTAGGAGCTCAGTCCTCTCGCGCTCAGCTCTGCAGAGACCAACTTGAAAGACAGCTAACAGTGGGTGGGGAGCTGGAGATGGATGTTAAAGATTTCCTCCCGTGTACAGATGAGGATCCATTCCCAGTCTGCGCTTGTCCCCCCCCCCCCCCCCCCCCCCCTCTTTAAATTGGTCGGGTTATTAGAGTGGACTCTCGCGCTTTCCTGAGAGGATGCTCACTCTCTGGCTCGCTGACATTTTGGACGGGAAGACTGTAAAGTTTCGGGCAGAACTTTCGGCATGCACTCATAAAATATCCATGGATGTGGGACAGATGTCTGTGGACCGTCTCTCAGGGTACCTTTTATTTTCTCTCTTCCAAAATTGAAAACACACTTCCTCTGAGCACCTTTCAAACAAACATGGCGTTTGGTGCTGAGAAATATACCATCTCATCCTACAAAAATCCAGGGACTGCTTTTTTTTAGAGATGCTTTTTTTTGTAGGACGGTCACTAGTATTAGGACACCTCCACATTACACCCACTGTAAGCCAAATAGGACGTCCCACTATTTACATTCATGCAAGATTTTAGCGTATCTGTCTGTTTAGCTTGAAGTGCATTTGTGAAATTTCAGTTCTAATTCTTCTGAGGTCGATGTCTCGTCTCGGGTGCTGGGCAGATACACCCAGGGCGCCAATCCATCGCTGGGTACACACTCACACAGCCACACACACATATACACAGGGAAATTTAGAACATTTAATTTACCTTGAATCCATGTTTTTGGGACGTGAGAGGAACCCGGAGAACCCAGAGGAAACCCACGCAGACATGGGGAGAACATGGAAAGTCCACCCAAATTGGGATTCGAACCGGGAATCCCTAGCGCTGATAGGAGAACATGCTAACCACTACAGAGTTATGAACCTGAAGCCCCAAAGAGCAAGTTGAAGCAACAGTGGCAAGAAAAAACTCTGTGTGATGATGTTTTTAGGAAGAAACCTTGTGAGGACCAAGGCTCAGTGGGGGGCTCATCCATCCACCCAGATTGGGATTCGAACCGGGAATCCCCGGCGCTGAGAGGAGAACATGCTCACCACTACAGAGTTAGGAACCTAAAGCCCCAAAGAGCAAGTTAAAGTGACGGTGGCAAGATTTTTAGGAAGAAACCTTGTGAGGACCGAGGCCAGTGGGGGGCTCATCCACCCTTAGTGGGGGGCTCATCCACCCAGATTGAGATTCGAACCAGGAATCCCCGGGGCTGAGAGGGGACCATGCTAACCACTAAGCCACCGTGGCGCCCGAATAAAATATCAGAATCCACTAATTAGGGGGTCTGTCCCCATACTTTTTCCACCGCTGGTTACTCGGCTTCCATGCGGACTCTTTACGGTGAGCGCAGGGTTCTCTCGCGGACCTCCGGGGCCGTTAGAGGAGGGAGATTGCATGCTGATTTGGACTTTAATTCAAAAAGCCCCTCGACAATTTGCGAGCTGGTGGGAAACGCATGATCCTGTTTGCATCTGCTCAGAGCCTCTCAACGACACTCAGCAATTATATAGCCATCAAACCTGATATCTGTTAATAAAGTCGCCCCGTAGCTTCTCCCACAGCTGTTCCGCCGATTCGCCGGCGTGCTGAGAGGAGCCGCGTCTGGAACGCCCTTCGGAAATTGTGCAGAAAGTAGTCACGCGCTACGCTCGCCGAGATAGTGCCGTCCTGTTTTTCTATCCTCCAGCTTTGGGGATAAGTGGCTAATATTCACACTGGCAGGGTGCAAGGCCCTTATGAATGGATATTGAAATAGGAGGTCAGAGAGAACACATTCTGCTCTTTGATTGAAGGCAAAACAGTTGAATCATGAGCGCAACCTCCTCTGAATACCAAGCAGCGGCGGGTTATGAGCGCTGGAAATGCATTCTGCAGAGATCCAGCCTCTGCACTGACAGACACTTTGTTTTGGCAGGACCGATACCAGCGTTGCCATGGAGAATGGAGAGGCTGCCGAAGGATTTTGATGCACTTATGAAATCCATATTGGTTTTTCTACGGTCTTGTTGCATTATTTTCCCCAAATAAAGCACGTCTTCAAAGAGAAGCGGAAAAAACAAGCTGGGGGGGGGGGGGGGGTGTTGGTGAGTAAATGCACTTTCAAAGCCAATGGACTTCCTGAATGTTTTAATTGTTGCTCGAGGTTCCACAGGCGACATTTGGTCATTTAGGAGACACTTTTATCCAAAGCGACTTAATAGTTGGTGTCAGAACACAGGGTCACATACAGAACCCTGGAGCAATGAGGGTTAAGGGTCTTGCTTTGGTAACTTGGGACCTGGGATTTGAACCCACAACCCTTAGATGGCTAGCCCAACACCCTGACCACTGAGCCACCACTAAATTCATCATTGAAAACTCCCCTCCATCCCATTCTGAGGTCACGAAATCTGTTTGGAATGCCATACACATTCTTCTTCAAACCATAAGATTCCACTATGGGCCCCTGAGCGAGGCCCTTAACCCTCATTGCTCTCATCTCATGGCCTTGACTCTGCGCTCTGACCACAACCATCAAGTCAGGATGCTTGTGAGTCACTTTGGATAAAAGCATCTGCAAAATGATCTCATGTTATTGTAGAGGGTGGTGGAGCCCATTAAAGGGGGGGGGGGGTCCTAAAGCAGACACACAGACAAACACCCCCCACATTTACACCCGCGGTCACTTAATATCACATCCCAGCACTGTGGGAGGACACTTGGCAGGTATAGGGAGAACATACAAACTCCAGACAGAGAGGGAAAAATATCACATGCTTTGATTTAGCGATGGACAAATGACATCACATACAGAAAAGAGAGATAAGGAAAAATATAAAGAATAAATATGTCACTAAACACAAATCAGATCCTGACTGAATCAGTATTCACAGCGCCACCTTGAGATCTGATCCCAGGAGACCTGAGCGCATCCTGTTTCATTTTTCTCAGGTTGATATCAGTTAGTAGTTTCTCAGCATCGTACACAACTGGCACGCTGAGCATGTGGTGGAGGACAAGAACGAGTTCCAGGGCTGGGTGGGGACGGTGGGCTCAGTGGGGGTGGTGGGATGGTGAGGAGTTCCTCTCAGGTCCTGTTAGGGGAGCTGTTGCTTTAGTGTGCGTGAACAGAGACCCCGATTAGCGAGCGGTGGTTTGGAAACCGGTTGGGAGGAAATGCAGAAGGACGTTTGGTCTTCAATCCGGCGCTCGAGAGCGAAACCTTTAGCCGCTAAAGATAACCCGCTTTGACATGGATTCCTGTTGCATCATCCTCCAAAGCCACCCACTTCTACCCCGAGGGCACGGCTCAGCCATACCAACAGAATTAGCATTTAAGGCTTCAAGTAGCTGCTGCTTTTTTAAATAGAAGGAATCCATCAGCTGGGTTTGAAAAAAAGTCTGGAGACTTCAGCTGTGAGGGTCCAAACCACGGTCTGTTTACCGGGGGGGTTGTTGAGGAGACAGTGGGGACAGTTGAACACACCGGGTGGAGTTCACAAACTTAAAGTGAATGTAGAAAAGAGGAGAAGATGAGAGAGCACACCGGGTGGAGAGAGTGGTGCAGAGATGCAGGAAGGTTCTGAAGAAGAAACTCATCTGAGAGAGTAAGAACGTTTACAGGACAGAGGTGAGATGGAGGTTAAAGATGGAGGTTCTGATCGAATGACAGTAGAGGGAGCTGGAATGAAGATGGAGGAGATTAGGAATGAGTTTGATAGAGGGACAGGTGGAGATGAGGTTTATTATCGACAGAATGGTGCTGAGGACGCGCCACCAGGCAGGAGGAGGGGAGTGAGGGAGGACATGCAGGTGGTGGAGCAGGAGCATCTGGACAGGAGATTAATGATCTACTGTGGGATCACGAGCCAGCTAAGGGAGAACATTAAGAAATGAAATGAAGGGGGTTGTTTTTGTAAATTATATCTACATAAATAAATATAAAGATAAGAGGTGCTTGGCGTATAACAATTGGCACACGGGAAGAGTGGAGGGGAAGACGTGAGGTTCTTGGCGTATAGTGATTGGCGCGCGGGTAGAGTGAAGGGGATGACGCGGGGTGCTTGGCGTATAGCGATTGGCGCGCGGGTAGAGTGGAGGGGAAGACACAAGGTGCTTGGCGTATAGCGATTGGCGCGCGGGAAGAGTGGAGGGGAAGACATGAGGTTCTTGGCGTATAGCGATTGGCGCGCGGGTAGAGTGGAGGGGATGACGCGAGGTGCTTGGCGTATGGCGATTGGCGCACAGGTAGAGTGGAGGGGAAGACACAAGGTGCTTGGCGTATAACGATTGGCACACGGGAAGAGTGGAGGGGAAGACGTGAGGTGCTTGGCGTATAGCGATTGGCGCGCGGGTAGAGTGGAGGGAAAGACACAAGGTGCTTGGCGTATAGCGATTGGCAAACGTGTCGAGTGAAGGGGAAGATGGGAGGTGCTTGGCGTATAGTGATTGGCGCTCGGGTAGCTTGGAGGGGAAGAGGGGAGGTGCTTGGCGTACAGCGATTAGCACACTTAATTATAGGATAAACATCCCTTAAATGTCTTCCCTGTCCTCAGTTTAAACCTGTGTGTCGATCGACTCTTCTTTAATTCGCTGCTGAACCCGCTGTATTTCGATCGGGTTGCCAGTTGTTTTTGATTTGAATCTTTTTCTTTCTTGTTGTTTTCTTCTCTGTCGCTCTGTATCGTTTTCTCATCGGGTTCCTCACTCGTCAGTCATCCAAAGGCGTGAGGCAGCATGTTGTTGTGCCGTGTTTGAAAGCCGTGACTAAAATCCGGCATCAGAGGGTCACTTTCTGTCACAGGAAGGTCAGCGTGAGCGAGCGAGAGAGAGAGAGAGAGTCACGGAGATGTGAGCAGAGCACTGAACTTGTACCACTTATAAAAATGCTTAGTCATGGTGCAGACCACCGTCTCTGATTCTACATCCACAAGGTGGCGCAATGAGGTGGATGTGTGTAATAGAGTTTAAACTCCAGCAACAACACACACACTAACACAACGCCACAATGTCAGTGTCACTGTTGTACTGAGCATCATCCACCGACCCGACAACCAGCGTAACGACAAGATGCTCTGGACCAACCTACAAGTCCATCCATTATTTACCGCTTATTCCTCCACTAGGGTCATGGTGGGGTTCCCCATGCCCATCCAGGGGAGAACATCTTGGGAACTGGGCAGATACACCCAGGACAGGACGCCAATCTATCACTGGGCACACACTCACTCACTGACACACATACAGACTATACAGGGCAATTTAGAGCATTCAATTTACCTTGAATCCTTGTTTTTGGACTGTGGGAGGAAACCGGAGAACGTGGAGCAAACCAACGCAGACACGGGGAGGACATGGAAACTCCACCCAGATTGTGATCCGAACCAGGAATCCCCAGCGCTGAGAGGAGAACATGCCAAACACCACCGTGCTACCCTTTTACAAGTATTTTTTGTTTGATGTTCTGTTCATTTCACCTGTAAAAGTCAGAGCTGTGTGTTTGTATCCTGTCACCTCAGGTGTGAGACCTGCATCTGAAACACAGAGGATCTCACAGATTCGTTTCAAAACGCAGAAGAGCTGTGAACTGCAAGTACAACTCAGAAATCCATTTCTATTTTTATTATTACTTACATTTTCACGGATTATTAACTTTAAAAGCTTTATTTCTGACTAACAGAGACACACTGAGCGCCGAAAGGCCAGATCAAACCGCGATGATGTCACAGCGGCATTCAGAATCGTTATAACAAAGGTAGTGGACTATAAAGGAGTCATATTGGAGTTCTGGTTTAGGTGGTATAGTGGTGTAGTGGTTAGCCCATATGGACCTGGGTGAAGTTTCCATGTCCTCCTCATGTCTCAGGTTTCTTCCCACAGTCCAAAAACATGGATTCATGGTAAACTGGTTGCTGTAAATTTAAATTGTTCCTGTATAGTGTGCGTCTGTGTATGTGTGATAAATATGCCCAGCGCCCGAAACATTTTCCTCTGAGGGTGTGAGGAACCTTCCCCACCCCCCCGAGGATTAAGCAGAGGATGGTCGACTACAACGCACCTGAATTAAATCTGCACATATAAAACACATAGACCATGATGCATTGCAGCATGAGCCATCTGCTACTGTCAAAAAATGCTATGTGGTGAGCAGTGAAGGAGGAAACAAGTAAAGTAAACTGGTTGCGGTTGCAGGGAGGTGGCGGTGCTACCCATGGTTCCCTATCAGTTACAGAGACACTAACCAATTATAGGCCACGGCGAGCTCATGTATAGAGACGGATCAGGAGCAGGAGATGAGACTGGAGCAGGTGATGGATCAGGAGCAGGAGATGGATCAGGAGCAGGAGACAGAGACGGGAGCAGGAGACAGAGACGGGAGCAGGAGACAGAGACGGGAGCAGGAGATAGAGACGGGAGCAGGATATGGATCAAGAGCAGGAGACAGATCAGGAGCAGGAGATGGATCAGGAGACCGATCATGAGCAGGAGATAGATGGGAGCAGGAAATAGATAAGGATCAGGAGACGGATCAGGAGCAGGAGATGGATCAGGAGACGGATCAGGAGCAGGAGATGGATCAGGAGACGGATCAGGAGCAGGAGATGGATCAGGGGGCGGGT
>JAOUQT010047278.1:0-21221 GCA_025769995.1 Xyliphius kryptos
AGGGAAGGCCTGGCCTTTTGAAATGGGACGGCATCCATCCCTCACTGGAGGGCGCTGCGCTCATGTCTTATGTAATGTAATGTAAATTGACTCCTCAGAGCCGAGGCCAGGCAGCAGACAGAATGGCTTAACCATCCGCCTACGAAATGCCAGGAGTCATCACCCACAATAACTAAGTCCTATCCAATTAAGACAGTTATCAACTATCGCAGCAAGCAAAAAAACAAAAAGAGTCCAATAAATTTGCCAAAAAAAATCTCTTTAATATTATTTATAACACATAAAGGTAAAAGTTGGGACATCAGGTCACTCTCATCAAAATCAGCTCTAGTTCAAGAATTAATTACTGATAATTTCCTAAACGCCCTCTGTTTCACAGAAACCTGGATAGAACAAATGAATACCTAGCATTAAACGAAGCTTCTCCACCCGGCTGTAGTTATGTTCATAAAGCACGTCTTAGTGGACGTGGAGTGGCCACAATCTATAAAGAAAATCTAGATATAACACTGAATAATAAGTTTAAGACAAATCCTTTAAAGCTCTCATACACAGCATAAGCATTTCATCATCATAATCAAAGAAGAAATCCAATTTAATGCACCTTATTACCATATAGCGCCCTCCAGGCCCCTATACAGAGTTTATAAATGAACTTGGATAATTTCTCTCTAATTTAGTGGTTTCCTCAGATAAGGCATTAATAGTTGGTGATTTTAATGTTCACTTTGAAAACACACAAGACTCGTTTAAATTAGCACTTGACTCCATCCTCGATTCCATGAGTATCACCCAGAGTGTGGTTGGTCCCACACATCGCTGTAAACATACTTTAGACTTAATTTTGTCACACGGCATTAACACTAATAACGTAACTATTGTTCATCTCAGATCATTATCTAATAACCTGTGACTTATTACCTGTGATATAATATGAAGCACACAAATTATTCCTTCTACCCCTGCATCATTTACCTGAATTAAACATTAAACCAGTATCAGAACCAGAAGAACTTAAGAACACAGCTTAAAAATGGGTTTTCTATACAGCGTAGCTCCAGCACTGCAGATACGACAATTGTGGAGGGGAACCTGGACTTCTGTTGGACTGGCGGTATTGCAGTCCTGGAGGATGGACTCAATGGACTCAAATAGTTTTTATAATTTTTTACTATTGTTAAATATGAACACAGAAGGACTGATCTCTACACAATCTGTACATGGCTGTCCTACAATGTGATGCTGCCAGACCGCCCAAGGAGGATGAGTCCCCCTCTAAACCTTGGTTCTCTCAAGGTTTCTTCCTAAAAGAAATAACATCATAACGGGAAGTTTTGTCTCAATATTATAAATGTTCATACAAAAGTATTAATAAATAAAAAAAACACTAGTTTACTATTCATTCAATTATCATATAAAAATTTCATTTTGTATATATTGATATCTATTTCTATTTTAGCTTTCTTTCGTAATTACTTCTCCAATAGAATTTAACATGTCTAAGTTTACTAGTGTGTGTGTGTGTGTGTGTGTGTGTGTGTGTGTGTGTAGGATGAGTCTATCTGTAATGTTTATCATTTCTGTGCAACACAAGCTACTAAAAAACAAAGAAAATTCCCCTGTATGTGTGAGCATGAATATTCAGTCATTCATTATCTTCCACTTAATACTCTACTAGAGGGTCGCAATCTGGTTCCACATGCCCTTCCTGGGGAGAACATCTTTGGCGCTGGGCAAATTCACCCAGGACAGGGCGCGTCGATTTGTTGCTGGGTCCACACAGCCACACACACATGTAAAGGGGCAATAAAAACATTTGAGCTTTCAATTTACCTTGAATCCATGTTTTGGATTGTGGGAGGAAACAGGAGAGGAATCCCCAGGGCTAAGAGGAGAATGTGCTAAAAAATCTTATCTGAATAGTCACTGTTGTCTATCTTGATGCAGCATACATTATTATTAGGAGACATACGGTAAGCATTTACATAAATGGTCACTAAATACATGCAGATGACCTGTACTATGGCCACTGATGCACCCTGACAAATGCTGGTTTTGCACTTTTCATTGCTAACTGTGTTGACAGTCTCCTTTCAGGTTAATGACTCTCATGCGGTTGGGTACATTGTGTGAAATTATGATCAACCTTACTTACAGAACAACCTTTGGTTTATGATGCTTTGATGCTCAGTCCTGATGACCCCAACAGTTGTCAGTTCATCATGCTGAACAGTTATCCCAGAACCTGTTTGATCTTGTCCCATTTTTTCAAAAAGAAATAAGTCTGTATCATGCAGAACTGTCCCTGCGGATACCATTAACTGTGTTTGTAAAGTGGTTCACGAAAATCAGATGTGTTTGTACATTAATAATGACCATTAGGAAGGAGCAGCAACCATTATTAAACAGATATTGTTGGGTGGTGGCTGATTCTCAGCACTGCAGTGCCATTTATGTGGTGGTGCTGTGTGGGTGTGTGTGTGTGTTTTAAACATCAAAACACCATAAAGACATAAAGATGAGTGGAATTTATAGTGAAGCAGTGACAGCAGTTACATTTTTGACCTGGACACTTAACTGATCAATCCTGACTGTAGGTCGGTGTAAGAATGAGCTTATTGAATTATTAAAATTATTCACCTCTCAGCGCTGGGGATTTCAGGTTCGAATCCCTATCTGGGTGGAGTTTCCTTTCCATGTTCTCCCCGTGTCTGTGTGGAGGTAAATTAAATGCTCTAAATTGCCCTGTATAGAGTGTGTTTGTTTGTGTGGCTGTGTGAGTGAGTGTGTAGCCAGTGATAGATTGGCGCCCTGTCCTGGTTGTTTCTGCCCACCGCCCGAGTCGTTCTTCCCTGTTTGGGCATGGGGAACCCCACCGTGACCCTCATAAGCGAAATAAAGAGAAGATAATTAATGAATAAAATCTTATTACACCATTGACACAATCAAAACAGTAGGAGTGGTAGTGACTCCTAAGGGGCCAAGAATCCCTCTTATTGGGTGACACTGAGATAGTTAACGGTAAGGCACAAATATAGGATGATACCCATAAATGTCATTTTCCCTCATTTTCTCCTCCTCCTTTTGTTTTGCATGGCCTCTCCATTTGCATCTATTTTCTCAGGTGTGTCTTTCTGCGTCTGTGTGCGTTTCCCGCGCCTGGACTGTACCCGCGCGCGCGCACCTCCAATGTACAGACCCGCACCTCCAAACCGGACTCGGAAAAACCCTCCAGAAAAGCTGAACAATCCGAGGAGGGAGGGGTGCGTTCACGTTTTTGGTCTTCGAGAGACAAGAGACGAGAGAGACCGAGAGAGAGAGCGAGCAAGCGAGAGAGAGAGAAAGAGAGAGAGAGAAACGGTGAGCGCACCGAGAAACAGAGGAACGCGCAAAGGCGCGCCGCGGATAAGCCAGAAAAAGAGCGTCGATGAGGCATTTTAGTGTTCCCCTGTGCCAGCCTCCATCATCACCGCGCACGGTGACAGAGTGATAGAACAGGAGACCGAAGGAGAAAGCAAGAAACAGAAAAGAGGAAGAGGAGGAAGAAGAAGAAGCAGAGCATAACCAGAACGCACGGCAGCTGCGCTGCGCGCCCGGCCCCGTGCTGTCAGCATGTCGGAGGTGCTGCCATACAGCGATGAGAAAATGTCTCATTATAACAACGACGGCGACGACGAGGACCATCTCTCCTTCACCTGTCGCCTGCAGGACACCAACAACTTCTTTAACGGCAACCAGAACAAGCGGCCGCCCAAGCTCGGACAGATCGGCCGGAGCAAACGAGGTGAGATGCTGTGATTTGTTTCTTTTTTTCGTGAGAACCCCGAACCCGCGTTGTTTCAGGGTTCGTGCGTTCATCCTGTGCTGTAAGCAGTTAAAATGTTGCTCAGTGTCGCCGCTGGTTGGTGCGCCAAGCGTGTGCCAGAGCTCAGGGGGTATTCAGTATTCTGAGGAGACCACCGTGTTGCTGTCATGTAGACTTGGGAAAGCCTGCATTAAGCTCATATGAAGGTATGCAGCATTTAGAGGAAGTTAGGGAAGAGGGGGGGGGGGGGGAAGACAGCTATTAACACATCTGACATCATATTAACATGCAACATACCCCCCACCCCCACCCCCAACCTTTTCCTTTCTGCTTTTGACAGTGGAAGAAGAAAATGATGCTGAGGCGCTGGAGAAGGCGGCGGACAAGTCATCGTCGTCCGCGTGAGTGGATTCCAAAGACACTTGACCTTTGATGTGTGTACCCAAAGACATTGTAAAGAAGCACCCCCCCCCTCTCCCATCCGGCAACCAAAACCCCAAAACCCAGCACGTCACAGTCCCCGACACCCGCTTCCCATCGCACAGGGATGGCTGACGGACCCTGGCATCCATGGGAAAGGCGTACAAAAGGGGCCCGGGAATGGGAAGGGAAGGCTGTGTGTTCCTAACTTTATCCGAGCTTTGTGCAATGAGGTGCGCAGCGTTCTGCGAAGCGTGGCCGACTCGTCTAACCAGGACGTAACAAAGCAATTAGAGGAACTGAGCAAATTGTACCATTAATATCCAACCAGTATCTTCCCCAGCTGTAATTCCAGGCACATTTGGCTGGCTGATGATCTTAATGGTAAAATAGCAATCTCCATATTTCTTCCATGGTGAATTTCACCTCGTATTTCAGAAAGCTATTTCATTTTTTTTTTTAAAAAGAAAATGTTTTACAGTATTGGAGTTCTGAAGAAATTTTTATAGAGAGAATGAGATGAATTTACTTTCTCTTTTTATGTTTTTGGAAGTAACTTGAGTAAAGGAATTAACGCACTCTTACCCCCCCGGCCCGCAACCCTCGTTCATACATGCATTCAACGTTTCTGAGCTGATTAAGGTTAGATCAGGTGTGTCGAGTTGGGGAGAAAAAAAAGCAGCAGAATCTTACTGTCACATCCTTCTTATGATTATTATTATTATTGTACTACATATTAACTGTAGATGTGCCAAATAATCATGACAGAAAGATGTATTTCTGTGCTCTCTTCACATGCACAGTTTAATGAATATTCGGTGTTCATGTTTACAGGGCTTTTTCATACTAGTGATGTACTTTAGTCATGCATGACAAACCTGACGACCTCAAGAGGATCTTATATAACAGCTAATGTTGTGTTTCACGAAAAGAAAAAAAAAACACGTTTCTATGGGAATATCTGTAATATTAAAGGTTTTAAGAAATGTTATTTGTCACAGCCGCTTCTCTTTCTCTGTGTCTTTCTAACATGCTGCTCAGCCACAGTTAAATCTGTGTGTGTGTGTGTGTGTGTGTGTGTGTGTGTGTGTGTGTGAATCCAGGGGACGTGACATTTCCATAGCTGGCGCACGTGTTGAA
The DNA here is from genome assembly GCA_025769995.1 of Xyliphius kryptos. Taxonomy (NCBI): domain Eukaryota; kingdom Metazoa; phylum Chordata; class Actinopteri; order Siluriformes; family Aspredinidae; genus Xyliphius; species Xyliphius kryptos. The sequence goes on from JAOUQT010047278.1 coordinate 5,366, forward strand.
TGATTGATGTTACGGAAAGAGCCTTTATCAGAGTGAATCATTTTAAAGCTGCTCCACTGAGGTTGCAAAAAAAAAAAAAGCAAAAGACAATCACATGAGGGCAAATCTCCCGTGGTGGAGACACTCAGAGGGGCCATGTTGGCACAGAGACTCTCAGGCTTCTGCTGCTCTGTAGCAGAGCTTCACACTTATTGAAAGCACACGGACTGGATGGGCTGCCATGGCAACAGATGCACCTTGCGATCAGTGCTGTTGAAAGGGAGAGCAGGAGCCGATTGCGCCTCGTGTCCTCACACCAGGCAGAACCCATTCTGTATTCAGCAGCACTGCAGTGCTGTGTGTAAACATTTACCCAGGCACATCCACATCGCCATTAAACGCCATTATCCTCATTAAACGCCACAGGATGGACCCTAATGGGCGTCTGGACGCAAAGACGCGCCCCATCTCTACTGCAGGCCAAGGGTCCGACAGGGGTCAGTCTGGCATTCCGGTCGTGTCTGTCGTTAAGTCAGAGCAGAAGTTTTGGAGAACAACAGAACAGCGTTAGAAGCCCTTACATAATTCTCCAGGGAAGTTACCCCACCCCATGGTGCGATGTGAAGAGACACATGCAAATCCAGAGATCCTGAGTGCAATTTGCATTGCGCTGCATGTCTGTTGGCGTGGCTCAGGGACCTCCCCAACAGAGGTGCATGGGAGGTGCCCAGTTCCTCTGAAACAGTGACTCAGGTTTTAGGGAAGGAGGAAAACTTTCTGGGTGCTTTCCCGAAGATTCGAGGATGTGTCCAGATTGGTTTGAGGGTGATGACGCACGCGCTGAAGCTTTTGTATTCCTCTCACACTTCAGATCCGAATCTTTTCAACCTAAAGTTTATTTATTGTTTACCAGAATACAAACATCCATCTGGGATTGAATTTCTGGAGACAGCAGCAGGTTTGGGGATGTGTTACAGCACGATGGAGCTTTCTATACACCTCGGTGTGATGTTTACATTGGTATGGAGGGCTGTGTGTTGTTTTGCCAGTCTGAAGCTGAGGGAAGTGCGCTCTGCATGTACACACTGTGCATGCCAGATAGAGACACGCTGTTGGCTGACTGGACTGTTTCCATGGCAACCATTACAGGTTTCAGCCCGGCTCGCTGCTGCAAAGTCATGGGGAGGGGGACAGCGTACGAGAGAAGTTTTAACACGGAGAGGCGTTTTTGTTTTTTGGTGCAGAGGCTCGAAACGAAAACCGTCTCGCCTTGAGTTACTTCATGCCATTGTCTGTGTTTGGATTTGGGTGCGCATGTCGTTATGGGTGCACGAGTGCGCATCATTGAAATACGGGAGCAGGGAAGAAGACTTTTATCCTTTCATTAAGAGCTTTGTCTCTCAGGCTACGGGGTTAAACCCAGGGCATCACATTATTGTGCTTATTAGTGAGTCACATGAATTTTGCACTGAATTTTCACATGATGATGATGATGATGATGATAAAAGCAAATTGGTTTGATTAGTACAACAAAAAATCAAAGCCAGAATTATATGACGCTGGATTCTCTGGAGTCACATAACTGTGTTCTGTTCTCCTAAACTGTACGTCTGACACCTTCAGCCTGACGTAATGAGACAGAAATACATCCTTCAACCTTCCTAAAAAGTCACTCACTGACACTGAAAATGAATTATAATATTTAAAATAAATAACAGACACTTCCTTCACCCTTAATGTTGTTCTAAGAAAATCTTCGGAAGTCTCTGGTTCTCTGCAGTTTCCTAAATACATGCTGATGAGTATATTGGAGATACCAGACTGTCTCCTGTGTGTCTCCTGCTATTATCACTTTAATGGTTCCTGTTGGAAAATAGAATAATAGCTGGAACCTGCTGACTTCAGTTACATAAGGATGTTAAGAAACTATGGAATTAATTGAGGACTTACACCAGGAGAGCCCAAACACTGACATTAGACTTTGCTGAGATCTGGACGGTTGGGTTTAGAGTTAATCTGGAGCAGAAGGTTAAGGGATTCACTGACGAGCTGCTGGAACTGCACTACAGGAGGACGCTTTCTAATATGGTCACCTATAAAAATACAATGATAAAGACGATGATTATGTGACCTGAAGGTTCTCAATTTATTAAGATTTATTTCTAACTGCAGTGTATGTGCATGATCTCAAATCAGCAGATTAATTTACTATGATGAAGGTGTTAAAGTGATGCAGGCTTCATTCTGAGCCGACCGTAGATTCTATGAGATCAACATGACTCACGCTGAAGGGAGTTTACACATCTTTGACGCAAACTGCATCCTGACAGACAGTGAGCTCCTTGCAGAACTGGTCTGCTCAGTTTTTTTATTCAGAGTGGAGTGACGAGAGAGCGATGAGTGATGCCGACCAAAGGCCAAATCTCCTGAGAGCCGTTTGCCTTTGATTCATTTCTGCATCAAAAATTTTTTTATTCTGTGACAATAGAAGGGGTGCATCCAGAATCACATCACATGTTACCTGGGAAACCAGTTTACACTGTAGTCCAAACATCTGGACGTGTAGTTCTTTAAGGCTGAACACAGAACTGTGTTGGTAACTGAAAAGAGTGGAGACAGGGGTTTGTAGAGAAGAAACTCCGAAATCAGAGCTATTTTGAGATCTGCATCAGTCTGCATTCAAAAATCCTTTTGAATGTGGATACAGCACCTGGTACTGTGGATCATGTTATCTCACTTACTGGATAGATGACAGAACATAATGATCTGATCATACTACAGGATGGGGTGTCACAAGCCCCAAAATATGAAAGGTACCACCAGAAGTCCTGAGAAAAGATTATAGGAACAGTTATAAATATTAATAAATGTAAATCGTTGCTCATAAATCTGAGGGACAGGTTTTAAAAACACATCTGTAGTCTGGTGCAGATCTGGGCATTTTACAGCCCTGGGGCCACAACGGGACCTCCGGTTGTCCCTGTCCGGCCCACGTGAGGTTAAAGGGAAGACAGTAATTATGTGTATGGTGTACATGTACATTACAACTGCAGTGCCTTTCTCTCCCTAAATACAAATGTACAAACAAAGTCAAATTGTGCTGATCGTTCAGACTTCCACATTTTAGCAAATTTTATCCCAAAACAAAACATTCTTACAAACAGACAAAGAGAAAATAGAGAATAAGCGGTACACAAATACGAAATGGCAAAAAGAGTTTTAACCTTGCCCCAAAAAAGTTTGTAAAATAAATAATTATAAAAAATAAAGGGTGTGTGTGTGTGTGTGTGTGTGGGGGGGGGGGTAGAGAAGGATTCCATTAGTTAAGTTGAAGGCATAGATTACAGTTGGTCAAAAGAAAGAAAGAAAAAAAAATTCCACTTCAAATAGAAGTCAGAGGTGTTGCCCTCAGACTGAATGTAATTTTTTCCAATTAAAGAAAATAAATCCTGTCGTGGAGCAACATCGGAATTCTGGGTGGTTTTGAGGACTTTTCATTCATTTCAAGTTCAAGCAATTTATTTATACAGTGTTTTTACAGCAGTGTGTGGTACAAAGCAGCTTTACAGAGTTCTGAGCAAACCAAGTGACGGTGGAAAGATTTTTTTTTAGGAAGAAACTTTGTGAGGACCAAGGCTCGGGGGGGGTCTCATCCTCCTTGAGCGGGGGGCAGCATCATAGTGTAGAACAGCCATGTACAAATTGTGTATAGATCAATCAATATGTGTCCATATTAAAATAGTAAACAGGACTGCAACTCTCAGTCCAACAGAAGTCCAGGTTCCATCCCATAATGCTCGTATCCGCAGTGCTCCGGCAGTGCCTTTGACGAGGAGATGGGGACTTCTCAAGACGCCACCTCAGAAAAGCAAAGCAGAACAATGCGCCGCTTCGCCAACAACTATGTAAAAGCAGTAACATCTGACTGGACCTTTTATTTTGAAATTCAGCCCAATAGTTTCTGATGTGGACCCTTAAGAAAGGTACTTTTCTAGTTCTAATATGGTGTAAAGCATGTGAAGTAGAAAAAATATTTATATTACATTACACACAAAGACTTAAAGGGGCCTATCCCGGCTTCCATTCCCATCCCTACAATGTTGTGGTTGCTCTGTAGAATTAATCAGGTTTAAGCAAAAGATAATGAATGAATAAATGATATGATTGGATTATTAAAAACTCATGCAAACATCTAATCAGAGAGGATGGTAATGATTTACAGGGGCAGGTCTGACGGAGTCCCTCATGCAGAAGCTGAACCGTGTTGTGTCGAGCCTCTTGTTTGTGTTGGCTGCTCACCAAACTGACAGCCTTCAGTTATTCCACCTCACAGGTTCTAATCAAAGAAATAATAGCAAGTTTAAATCTCAGACTCATTTGTTCCTAATTAGCAACATGGGACGAATATTGCCTTTAAATCTCTGCATTTGAATAACCATGGAAAGCCGTTACAGGACCCCCCCCCCGCCGTCGACTCAGTCTGGGTTTGCTGTCTTTAGGAGCAAACATTCTTGCTGCCCGTCACGTTACCATCAATGCTCAGTGACCTCAGACATTCACTGCTGCTGTATTAGAGCAGGAGCCTGCCATTTCGACTTTGACATCCTGTTATGTAAGAGTGGAACATAAAAGCACTCTGAATGCAAAAAGCAGGGGGAACGTGCAGGGGGTGGTGGAGCGAAGGAGGAGAGAGGATCCAAAAGCAGGGATTGGCTGCACACAGCGACTCAGAGACGGTTCACGGGCGTTCAGGGAAAACTGAGGGATAAAGAGTGTGAATACTAAAATCAACGTAGACATTCAGTGATCAGAAAGAGGAATGGGAGACCTGAAAGGGAGATGTGAGCTGATGAACGGGCCACAAAAGACCTTAAAGACAAACTGCTCCGGGGTGACCGGGCTCATCCGACTGTCCCTGGAGGCAAAAAAGTTTGCCTACTGCCCATACAGCAAGTTCAGAGTGGGGGCTGCGCTCCAGGCTCACGATGGGACGGTGTTCACAGGTGAGAGGCTGTAATATTTTAATAGTAAGTTCAGTCGGGGGCAAACATTTGCACATTGTAGAAAATGTATTATTCTAAAAAAGTTACCTATTTAAAGTTTTTAAAGGAACACAGGTCTAAAATAACAACTTTCATTAGAACACAAAGTTTATGGTTTTGTTTTGAATTTGTATTAAAATTCTTTGAGGCTCAGATGTAGAAACAGATCTGCTGGTTGGGCCTGGGTTTGAAAATATCTCCTCCCCAAAAGGCAGATGGTTCTCAGGATGTCGTCTCACTGATGCAAAACCTGAGCGATAAACCCTCGTAGTTCTGGTTCAGATAAACCCAAAACACAAAGGAGAGGCAGGTCAGGAGGGACATGTGGACGGGCAGGAGGATGAATTTGTAATGTGGTCATTAGAACCCGTTCACATACGACATAATAATCAATAAATAATTAAAAAGACCGCAGCAGAGATCCGCCGAACTTGTCCAAACTATATTATCATCAAAATGTTCTATCATTATAGTGCAGTGACACACACACACACACAGTGAGTGAAGTGTGGGCAGACCGGTACACGGCAACCAGGACGCAATTGGGGTTAGGTGCCCTGCTCACGGGCACTTCAGCCATAATAGTTTGTGGCACGTGGAATTGAACCAGGGACCATCAGGTCGCAAGGCTGGCTTCTTAACCACAAGCCTATGAATTTCCACGAATACCTTATGCCTGCGTTATAGATGGTGCGTTCCATTGGTGAACAGGACAGAGGAACCGATTAGGGATTAAGAAAGGGACTGTTTTAGGGAGCGGTAGCTCAGTGGTTTGGGTGATGGACTATCAATCAGAAGGTTGTGGGTTCAAATCCCAGATCCACTAAATGTTAGCAATGTGGGTCCTTGAACAAGACCCTTAACCCTCACTCTGCTCTGGGTTCTGCATCAACCCCGTGTTCTGAGCCCAACCAAGTTGGGATACCTGTAAGTCGCTTTGGATAAAAGCGTCCGCTAAATGTAAATGTAATGTCTTATTATCTGTTAGGATCCAAACCCTTTATGTAAAAGTTTTTTATATATATATGTATATATTAATTCACACTCCAGGATGCTATTCCTTTGATCCTGGCCCGGTCTCTTCTGATCCCATTGCTGCCCGTGATGTTTTGTAGAGATGTTCATCACATCCATGTGCACGTGAGGATCAGAAGGTGGAACCTTTATAGACCTGTGTACAGTCTGATGCAAACATACCATTATTGCTCAACCATGTGGCCGTGAACCGATGGGTCAGCGCAGGGTCCACCTGAACAAACTGTACAAACCATAACAAACCAACGATCACAGCGACGGTGTGACGGTGCAGCTCTTCTGTTGTTCAGCTGTGAGAACCTAACAACTCGTGTCATCTTCACCGGTCAGGTTGCAACGTAGAAAACGCCTGTTACAACCTGGGAATCTGCGCGGAGAGGACCGCCATCTCCAAAGCCATATCAGAAGGCTACAGAGATTTCAAAGCCATAGCGATCGCCAGGTAGCGTCCGTGTGTCTGCGTCCTGCATAAACGTTGGCTCATCGGCGGGTTCTGTGTTCATCTCTGGTTTGTTTGTGCAGTGACCTGAGTGAACAGTTCATCTCACCCTGTGGAGCCTGCAGGCAGTTCATGAGAGAAGTGAGTAGAACCACACACACACACACACACACACACACACACACACACTACACTACACACGCAGGACGGGTCATGGTCACAACCCATTAGCGACCTGGTAATGAAGGCTCGTCAGCCTGTTCCACCTCCAACATCTAAGGGACTCCAGACTGCCCTCCAAGGTCCTGCGGAACTTCTACTCCTGCGCCGTTGGGAACGTCCTCACAGGGAATATCGTAACCCGGTTTAGAACCAGCACCCAACCTGATAGACGGTCCTACTGCAGTAAAAAAAGCTCCATAAATAAATGACCTGAAGTTGAGAATCTTCTCCATGCTGCACGTTCTCACCACTTTCTCATGCTACATGTGGTTTCATACATGGAGGCACATCAACATTTGTTCAAAATTCTTAATTACAGCTCACGTTAAAAGTCCTTTTTCTTATTTGTAGTTTTTTAAGCTCGTGTACTACTGCAGTATTATTCTTCACTTAACTCACTTTAAGGACTTGTGGTGACAGTCGCCATGGAATTCCACTGCGAGCTGGACCGTGTAGAACAACACAAACATGACAAACTGTTATTTGCTGAAGAGTTTCACCAAACCTCCCGTTTCTGTGCAGTTTGGCGGTACCTGGGTAGTGTACCTGTCCAAGCCTGATGGCTCCTACGTGGAGATGACGGTGGAGGAACTGCTGCCCGAGTCCTTTGGCCCTGAGGATCTAAAGAGGAAGAGGGTACACTCGATTCCAAATGAAGTTTGAACGACAGAGAGAGGTTTAGAGATTTAGAGGCCTTCCACACACCACACTCATTTAGACGTTTGGTTTGGACTCAATGGTGCCGCTTGGGTTCCAGCGGTTCTGCTGGTTCATGTGATCTCCAGCTTCTATTGTCTTTAATTCTTTAGGTTGTTTCAGGTTCCATCAGACAGGAAGTCCCCAGAAGACCACAGTTCACAAGTTACACAACATTCTCCGTTTCCTCTCGTGTTTAAACAGCGGAACTGCCGCGTATCCATCAACCTGAGCAATGTGTGTATCATACAAATCATTATTCACTTCAAGTAAATTTGGACCTCCGATCATCTGAAGTTTGTTTCTTGACGGTTCTATTTAAGTTTCAGTGTTAATGCAGCATGTGATGAGGCTTATAATCATTTATAAATGTAACATAGAGCTGAATCTATAACCCACAGAAAGAACCACTTCTTACACATTAATCACCAATAAATTAATTCATGATAAAATCAAGCGACTGACGAGTGATCTGTTCATAAATACGGATGGAATTTTAATCCAGTTTGTGAGATTAGATGACCTGATTCCTTCCAAAGGTGTTGGATGGGGGGGGGGGGGGGTCCTAAAACATTTGCCTCAGTGTTTAACCTTTTCTACTAAAACCACACAAACTGGGTTCCAAACCCCCGACATTAAACCCCACCCCTCTTTACTATAACCATCCCATGATTCTTGTGGGCGTGTTAACGTTACCAGCATCAGCTGTCCAGATATGGCCAGGCTTCAACATAGTGTCTCGGTAAAGTCCCCCCTGTGAGCTTCTCCATCCACAGGTCCAGGTGGTCCAGTGTGTGGTGGAGCTGCTGGGTAACAGAGTGGGGGTCACTACCTGTGTCCGGCGGTCTAAACAGACAGAAGTATTTTCTGTGTCCGTTGAGGGCCAGCACATGGCCGCAAAAGGAAGCCCCCTCTTCTTGCTTCAAGTCTGAAAGCCTGGAATCTGGCGCCATCTGCAGGAGAGAATCCATCCAGTCTGTGTGTTTGGAGATGTTGAGGAAAGAGAACTGTAGATTCTCAGACCTGAAAGATGAACGAAAGTAACAACTATAAAATAAAAAAAGGTAAATGTTTGTCGTTCAGAACGCTGTGGACACTCACCCTAAAAACAAACCGACTTCTTCCTGAAACCTCTGCAGGAGAACATGTTTCGAAGCGTCTGTGAGCAGCAGCACCACGTTGAGGCGTCCAGGCTTTAAGTTGACCACATCGCTGCTGTACGTCCCGTAGGTCAGCTCACCCACCTTCTTGGACTGACCTCTGGAAGACGAGGACCACACAGAGTCGGAGAGCTCAGACACACGGCGCTGTTCCTATAGATTCCATTCATTTATGTAACTGCGGTAAGAGAAGTCCTGTAAACCTGGATGAGTGTTCTCCGTACGTCGTTCCTCCGGACGTCTGCGGCGGAGCTCTGTTCTTCCTCTGCTGACCCGGTTTCTTCTCAGTCGGGTCACTGTGTATCGGATCAGAACACAGGGTTATAATCGTGCAGCACAGAGCTAAACCCAAACCAAAGCCCACCTGAACGCCTGCATGAGGACGGAGCCGAACAGGAGGACGAGCGCGGGGCAGATCAGGGTCAGGATGGGCATCATCCCCGTCCTGCGGAGACAGCATTCCATGTAATGAGATTTTAGGGTTCACTGTTCACTGATCGTCTGTTTCACAGAAGTATGTGACCGGACCGAGTTCTGCAGCGGTAGCTTAGTGTGTGCCTTATAAAAGTATTTGGCCCCCTTGAACATTTCAACCTTTCGCCACATTTCAGAACTCAAACTTAAACATCTGAAATTGTTTGTGAAAAATCAACAACAAGTGGAACACAATCGTGAATCCTATCAGAATTTATTGGATATTTAATTTTTTTAAATAAAAAACTGAAATTTGGGGCGTGCAATATTCATTTGTCCCCTTTGCGTTAATACTTTGTAGCGCCACCTTTTGCTGCGATTACAGCTGCAGGTCACTTGGGGTATGTTCTCTATCAGTTCTGCACATCAAGAGACTGAAAATTTTGCCCGTTCGTCCTGCACAACATCTGAAGCTCAGTGAGGCTGGATGGAGAGTGTTTGTGAACAGAACTGTTCAGATCTTTCCACAGATTTTCCATTGGATGCAGGTCTGGACTTTGATGTGGTCATTCTAACACCTGGAGACGTTTATTTGTGAATCATTCCATTGTAGATGTTGCTTTATATTTTGGATCATTGTCTTGTTGGAAGATAAATCTCCGTCGAAGTCTCAGGTCTTCTGCAACTCCAACAGGTTTTCTTCCAGAATGCTCCTGGATTTGACTCCATCCATCTTCCCATCAAATCTTTGAGAAATGGCTTTCTTCTCGCTACTCTTCCATGAAGGTCAGATGTGTGCAGTGTACGACTGATTGTTGTCCTGTGGACAGTCTCTCTCACCTCAGCTGAAGATCTCTGCAGTTCTTTCATAGTGATCATGGACCTCTTGGCTGCATCTCTGATCAGACTTCTCCTTGTTTGAGCTGAAGGTTCAGAGGGAAGGCCGGGTCTTGGTAGATCTGCAGTGCTCTGATACTCCTTCCATTTCAGCATGATGGCCTGCACAGAGCTCCTTGAGATGTTTACAGCTCTGGAAATCTTTTTGTATCCAAATCCGACTTTAAATTTCTCCACAGCAGAATCTGGGACCTGCTGGTATGTTCCTTGGTCTTCTACGCTTTAAACATAACTCTGAGACGATCACAGAGCAGGTGCATTTAAACAGAGACTTGATGACACACACAGGTGAATCCTATATATCATCATCAGTTATTTAGATTAACACTGGATCAGAGATCCTCACTGAACTTCTGAAGTGAGATTGCTGAACTAAAAGTAAAGGGGGACAAATAATATTGCACGCCCCACTTTTCAGTTTTTTATTTCTAAAAAAAAAGTTTAAATTATCCAATAAATTTGGTTCCACTTCCTGATTGTGTTCCACTTGTTGTTGATTCTTTACAAAAAAAAAAAATACAATTTCATATTTTTATGTTTGAAGCCTGAAATTTGGTAAAAGGTTAAAAAGTTCAAGGGGGCGAATACTTTTGCAAGGCACTGTGTATACAGATCAGAGGAAATCCAAAAAACAATCAGATGTGAATGCAATCAGAGAGACATCCAGAAGAACATGGACCACAAACCTCCTCAGACCTACCAGTTAAAGAGGAGCATGTTAAAGTAAACCTGAGAGAGATAGTCACAGGCCAAATTCACCCATCGAACCAGAAACATCTGCAACAGATAAAGGAAGGTTCTGTAACGTCATGTTTATACATTATTTACATTTTCATGACGGGATCTAAATTTTGCTTTCATGAAGAATTTACATGAATTATTAAACGGTAGTATTTGTAGAGCTTTATGTTCTTTGTTTGATGTGAGATTTTAGAAATTTGATTTTTTACAAATGTCCTCCACTGAGGCGGGGATTCCAAATCTTTGTGTTTCCAGGTTCTATTTTGTGCAGTTGGTTAATACACACTCAGTAGTATGTTGTGTATTGCGTTCGGCGCACCCCGTTGGCCGGAACAGAAAAAAGGGAAACGCTGATGATGGGAAAGGAACGAATGCTGACTTTAAATCCGAACTGAACTGGATGTTGTGTTTATGCCGTGTTTCGGACGTGACGGACTCACCGGGGCCAGTTCATCGTTGAGTTCCGGCAGCGTGGCCTCATGGGTGAAGAAGTTGGGGAGTGTGTGCAGGAGTACCAGGTGCTCACGGAGGAGGGTTTTATTCTCATCACTCCCGTTCCAGCCACCGGCCACCGGGTGATACGGCACCCTCCCTCTGAAGCTCGTTCTCTTCAGAATGACAACCTGTCAGAAACACGAGCAGCAGCCTGAGAACCGAGAACACTCTGTAGGAACCACAGGGAACCGAATCTCAGACTCTGACCTGCGGAGGACTCGTGGTTCCGCCCTGGAGCAGCGCGTCACAGAAAGCCCACTGCTGCTTATGATAAACGTAGGTGAATCTCAGCTCCTCCTTCATGTTGGAGGAGGCAAAGTCAAAGAAGGCGGAGCTGACCGGATTGAAATCCTCCTCCTCTCTGGTGATGAGCAGGACGCAGTATCTGAACAAACCCCACATTATTTATTAATGAAACAGTTCACGTTCAGAAAGACTAAATCCACCATTAAAAATGAGGTGAACTGGTTTTCTTACTTTTGAGGACGTTTAATTGGACACAGCTCATCAAAGAGCTTCTGGTTCACCAGACGAGGGACCAACAGGAAGCGGTTCTGAGAGACAAACTCCTCCAGGGTCGGTCTCTTGATTCCTTTGGACTGTGAGCACAACAAAGGGTTAACTGCATGCCAATCAATCAAACCTCCATCCAACGGAAGTGAGTCTCTGGCGCCCTCACCTGGAGGCTGTCTGCAGGTCTCTCTGTGTTCTCTTTGAACAGGAGCATTGTGGGAGCGTACAGTTGGATTTTAAAGCGGCGTGTGAGGAGTGGACCCTCACCGTGACCCACCAACCCGAACCTCACAAAGTCCCGATACGCAAACGCCGTCAGCTACACACACAAAATCATACAACATCATTTATTTTACATCTTGAGACTTGATGTTCTTATTTCCGGTCTCTTCACCTTATAAAGTAACGATGGAGAGGAGGCGGAGTCAAACAGCAGCACGCTGGGTTTATTTTCGTCCCGCCAACCGTTTAAAAACGCCTCCGAATTTTCATCTGTTACCTTTTGGATGAAAGAAAAGACAAAAGTCATTTATTATTTATTAAAGCGATAAGTTACGAGAGGGCGTGTATTATAGCGAATAAATCACAGTAGAGGTGTTGTTAGGCACGACAAGAAGTGGAGTTACCGTGATTTATTCACAATAATACACACGCTCTTATAACCCACTGTAATAAAAAAAAACACAATTTGCTTCATAAAGACGTTTATTGAAAGCTATAAATCGCTGAGTGAAAGGTTTTCACTTTCTTCATCTTTCGAGCTTTTACCCTTTTTTTATCCAGGGGGCGTCACATCGATGAACTCATGTATTAAACTTGGCAAAGTGTTTTACACCAGATGCCCCTCCTGATGTGACCCTCCGCCTCTACCGGGTCTGGGAAACACAGACTATGGGGGCAATTTAAAGCTAATTCCCCTTTAATCCATGTTATTGGACTGTGGGAGGAAACCCACACTGACACGGGGAGAATCTGGAAACTCGGGGAGAATCTGGAAACTCGGGATTTGAACCCTGCTGTCCGCAGGTTTCCGGTTTCTCTAATGATTAAAAGCTGCCATCTAGTGGCCAAATTATAAAAACACATTTAATAAACAACAAACATTTTTATCCAAACCGACTTACAACTATCTCAACTTGATTGAGGTCAGAACATGGTGCTAATACAGCGCCCCCTGGAGCAATTAAGGACCCACATTGGTAACTTCAGTGAAGATGGGATTTGAACCCACAACCTTCAGATTAATAACCCAACCCCCTAAACACTGAGCCCTGTAGTGTATATCACACACTGATACGAATGTGAAGCGCTCAGGTGTGTGTTATTGTCCATAATGTCACAGCTGGACAAACGGCTCAGCCAATCAGATTTAAGGAGCAGAACGACCTGTTTTATAAATATCTTTAGAACATTTACTCCCTCTAATTTGGGGTTACTGTAACTGGGGATGGTGAGGGGGGGGGGCACCAGTTCATCATAGAGTGTGTGTGTGTGTGTGTGTGTGTGTGTTTAGAATACACAGTTTAGAGTTAAACCCAGTTTTGTATTTGGATCGGATCTGTTCTGATACCTTCTGTACGAGGTTCTGTGGCAGCAGACTCTCCACAAACTGTCTCAGGTTCTCCGCCGTCACCGAGTTGTGAAAGAAGAACACTCTGCCGTTAATGATCCCCAGCAGGGCAGGAGGACGAGGAGCTCCCAACACGTCCACCAGTCTCACGTCAGACCTGATATCCACCACACCGAACCCCACACCTGGATCAGAACCAGACAGAGGGTCAAACACGGGCTGCCTGGAGTCACGCCGGTCCAACGTTTACAACACACACAGACACACACACACACGCACACACACACACACACACACACACACCCAGAGGTTCCAGCTGCTGAAGCGTCTGCCTCCAGACGGGTTGGATGTGGATGCAGGCGAAGCACCACTCTGAGGTGATCTGGATCAGGTACGGCTTCTTAAAGCTGTCCGGCAGCAGGACGTCCACATACTGACCGTAACTCAGCAGGTGCTTTCTGTGAGTAAAATCTGGGTCGGACTGAGTGAAGTGAAAAAACGACTGATCGAAATAAAAACTGTCGTGGAACGAGCGGAAGCCGTGATGATGCTGAGCGCGCGGCGGACCCTCCTCCGTCTGACCAAAGCGGTCGTAGTTGTCTCTGCGCTCCTTATTGGACAGAATCTAAAGAGAGAATCAGGGTGGGGTTAACAAAACGAGCTTTGCATGCCGATGCATTAAAAACACAGTAAATAATCCGACAGCGAGCGCGAACCGTACGTCGTAGGACTTTGAGATCTTGATGAACATGTTTGCTGCTTGTGGATCTTTGTTCTTGTCCGGGTGCCTGCATTAAAACACAACACTCTGACTGGCACTGTGAACACTGTTAGGTGGCATGAAGCTGCAGCTGGACGTTACTCACCATTCCTTAGCCAGCTGTTTGTAGGCCTTCTTGATTTCCGCCTGACCGGCATGTCGGGTCACTCCGAGGGTCCTGTACGGATCCAGATCAGATGATGTCACCACCACGTGTCCCAACACCAGCACGACGACGGCCAGCCCGAGCCGGGGGCAGCTCGGGGGGGGCAGCCTGGTTCCCATCATTTAAAGTTCTAATCTACAAACCGAAACCAAAAGACAATCAGCGCTCAAACGATTCGTTCATGTTTGTTCTGTAAAATGAGAACTATTTACCAGCAGTTAGGATTTTCCTGTTTCACTGCATTGCAGCCCATAATAAGACTGGATTTTTTGGGTGGGGGAGGGTACAAAATACTTACAATGCAGTAATTACTATGATTACCTGAGACACAGTACAAACAGAATAACTGTGATATAAAACATGTTGATCTTACTCAGAAGTTTATTATTCTCATCACACACACACACACACACACACACACACACATATATATATATATATATATATATATATATATATATATATATATATCAGTCTGTGTGTAATGAAAGAATATAATGTACAACATTCACTTTTTTAAGAAATCAACATTTTCATGATAATCTAATTTTAAGAGCAGCACCTGTAATTAAAATGAATCAGCCGATACTCAGGAGACTGTCAAATAGTAATAATAGTTGGTCTTATTAAAAGTAGTGTCATAAAAACTAATATTAATAAGACACTTTGCTTTTATTTATAAATCTGCAGCAGGACAGAGGAAGCAGAGCTGCACTACATGGTTTAACCAGCAGATGCCGCCAAAGTGCAGAAACGTTAATGAAGCTTTGAGCAATGAACCGTGTTTTGAGGCAGTAGAAATGAAGCTCCATGGCTGCAGAGCGTCACGTTTAGACGCCGTTATTTTAACATACAAATGAAATGAAGCTTCGGTACCTGAATTCCATCTCGTACAGAATTATAAATGTTTAGTTTTTGATGACGGCCTCCATAAACGAATCCTGATGTCAGACCCAGCGTCTGCCTTAACTCCGCCCATCAGAGGGACTGATGGGAAACCACCCGACAGCGTAAAAGACCCTGTCGCGTCCAAATCACACCCTCCTCCCTACAAAGTGCATTGGGTTAAACGGGGATGTTTACTACAGCAACAAGCCTTACCAAATAGCGAGCAACGAGCGCTATAGTGTAACCTTTGTAGGGAGCAGAGTGTCATTTAGGATGAAAGCCGTCACCAAACGACTGTTTTAGGTTTTTCTATTAAAAGAACAACGCGATTTAAAATTATTTAAATGAATAAGACAGCTACTGAACGTGCACGAGGACACATTAAACCTCAGAACACGTTACAGACACAAAGAGTTCAACTCAAATCATCCTGTGAGGTTTATAAGAACATTAGAGATAAAACAAATACAGAACTCAAACATTTAAAGTCATGTGTTTTACTTCCTGTCCTTCCCCACTGTGCAGAACACACACACAGACCATCCATCCATTCATTATCTGTCACTGCGCACACACTCACACAAACTATACGGGGCAATTTAGAGCATTCATTTCACCTTAAATCCATGTTTTCAGACTATGGAAGGAAACCGAAGAACCCGGAGAAAACCCATTTGGACACGGGGAGGACATGGAAACCCCACCCAGATCAGGATTCGAACCGGGACTCCCCAGCGCTGAGAGGCAAACATGTTAACCACTAAGGGGCAGTTGTAGGCTTGTGGTTAGGGAACCAGCCTTGTAACCTAAAGGTCGCCGGTTCGATTCCCAGTCCCACC